>JAEOAE010002153.1:0-100737 GCA_036365155.1 Meriones psammophilus
TGCTTGTTCTTTTGATGGAAACTTGTTTCTGTGCCATACAGTGCGAGATAACACTGTTCAGTTTTCCTGTATTCCTAATTGAGCGGGCAACACACATGTCATTCCATTTAAATGTAGTGCTTTGCTTTTCTGTCCTTCCGCTCAAAACTTGTTCCTGTGCTGTACAGTGCTATATATCACTTTTCAGTTTTCCTGTATTGCTAATTGAGGGAGTGACACACATGTGATTTAGTTTACACAGTAGTGCTTTATGCTTATATTCTTTTCATTGAAACTGAAACATGTTCCTGTTAGGAACAAGTTAGAGTTAGGTTAGGGTTAGGGTTAGGTTATATCAATTTTCAGTTTTCCTGTTATAATAATTGAACAAGCGACACATATGTGAATTAGTTTACAAAGTTGTGCTTTGCATTTCTGTTCTTTCAATGAAAACTTGTTTTTTGCAGTACAGTTCGATATATCACTTTGAGTTTTCCTGTCTTCCTAATTGAGCTAGCAAAACACATGTGATTTAGTTTACAAAGAAGTGTTTTGCATTTATGTTCTTTCTTGGAAAATTTTTCCTCTTAAGAACAAGTTAGGATTAGGTTAGGGTCAGGGTTAGGTTAGAGATAGGTTAGGTTAGTGTTAGGTTAGGTTTAGGTTAGGTTTAGGTTAGGTTTAGGTTAGGTTTAGGGCTTAGCTTTAGGTTAGGTTATATCACTTTTCAGTTTTCCTGTATTCCTAATTGGTTTGAGTGGCACACATGTGATTTAGTTTACAAATTAGTGGTTTATGCTTATGTTCTTCCATTGGAAAATTGTTCCTGTTAGGAACAAGTTAGGGAAGTGTTAGGTTAGGTTAGGTTAGGTTCTTAGGTTAGGTTATGGTTATACCACTTTTCAGTTTTCCTGTTATAATAATTGAACAGGCGACTCGAATGTGAATTAGTTTACAAAGTTGTGCTTTATGATTCTGTTCTTCAAGGACAATTGTTTCTGTGCTGTACAGTTAGATATATCACTTTTCAGTTTTCCTGTTATAATAATTGAACGGTTGACACGTATGTGAATTACTTTACAAAGTTGTGCTTTGCATTTCTGTTCTTTCGATGGAAATTTGTTCCTGTGCTGTACAATTAGATATATCACTTCAGTTTTTCCTGTTATAATATATGAACGGTCGATACGTATGTGAATTAGTTTACAAATTTGTGCTTTGTGTTTCTGTTCTTTCGATGGAAACTTGTTTCTGTGCCATACAGTGCGTAGATACTATTTTTCAGTTTTCCTGTATTCCTAATTGAGCGAGCAACACACATGTGATTCCGTTTAAATGTAGTGCTTTGCTTTTCTGTTCTTTCATTCAAAACTTGTTCCTGTGCTGTACAGTGCTATATATCACTTTTCAGTTTTCCTGTATTACTAATTGAGCGAGTGACACACATGTGATTTAGTTTACACAGTAGTGTTTTTATGCTTCTGTTCTTTCATTGGAAACTTGTTCCTGTTAGAAACAACTTAGGTTAGGTTAGGTTAGGTTAGGTTATATCAATTTTCAGTTTTCCTGTTATAATAATTGAACAAGCGACACGTATGTGAATTAGTTTACAAAGTTGTGCTTTGCATTACTGTTCTTTTGATGAAAACTTGTTTTTTGCAGTAGAGTTCGATATATCACTTTTGAGTTTTCCTGTATTTTAATTGAGCTAGTGAAACACATGTGATTCATTTTACAAAGTAGTGCTTTATGCTTATGTTCTTTCGCTTGAAAATATTTCTTAGGAACAAGTTAGGTTAGGTTTAGTGTTAGGTTAGGGGTTAGGATTAGGTTTAGGTTAGGTTTAGGGCTTAGGTTAGGTTAGGTTATATCATTTTTAGTTTTCCTGTTATAATAATTGAACAGGCTACACGAATGTGAATTAGTTTACAATGTTGTGCTTTATGCTTCTGTTCTTTAGATGAAAACTTTTTCTTTGCCGCATTTTTCGATATATATCGCTTTTCAGTTTTCCTGTGTTCCTAATTGAGCGAGCCGACACACATGTGATTTAGTTTACAAAGTAGTGTTTTATGCTTTCTTTTCTTCTGTTGGAAACTTGTTTCTGTGCTGTACAGTGTGATATATCACTTTTCAGTTTTCCTGTTATAGTAATTGAACGCGCGACACATATGTGAATTAGTTTACAAAGTTGTGCTTGGCGCTTCTGTTCTTTCGATGGAAACTTGTTCCTGTGCTGTACAGTTCGATATATCACTTTTCAGTTTTCCTATTATAATAATTGAATGGGCTTACACGTATGTGAATTAGTTTACAAAGTTTTGCTTTGCCTTTGTTTTTTTCGATGGAAACTTGTTTCTGTGCCATACACAGTAGATATCATTTTCAGTTTTCCTATATTCCTAATTGAGCGAAAGTGGCACACATGTGAGATAGTTTACAAAGTAGTGGTTTGTGTTTATGTTCTTCCTTGGAAACTTGTTCCTGTTAGGAACAAGAAGGTTAGGTTAGGGTTAGGTTAGGTTAGGGTTATGGTTAGGGTTTAGGGTTAGAAATTAGGTTACTGTTAGTGTTAGGGTTAGGTTAGGGTTAGGTCTCACTGTTAGGTTAGGTTATACCACTTTTCAGTTTTCCTGTTATAATAATTGAACAGGTGATGCGAATGTGAATTAGTTTACATGTTGTGCTTTGCGATTCTGTTCTTCGATGGAAACTTGTTTCTGTGCTGTACAGTTAGATATAACACTTTTCAGTTTTCCTGTTATAATAATTGAACGGGCGACACGTATGTGAACTAGTTTACAAAGTTGTGCTTTTCATTTCTGTTCTTTCAATGGAAACTTGCTTCTATGCCATAGAGTGCGAGATAACACTTTTCTGTTTTCCTGGATTCCTAATTGAGTGAGCGACACACATGGGATTCTGTTTCAAAGTAGTGCTTTTCTTTTTTTTTTCTTTGTATCAAAAACTTGTTCCTGTGCTGTACAGTGCGTTATATCATTATTAAGTTTTCCTGTATTCCTAATTGAGCCAGTGGCACACATGTGATTTATTTTACAAAGTAGTGCTTTGCCTTTATGTTCTTGCCTTGGAATCTTGTTCTGTTAGGAACAAGTTGGGGTTAGGGTTAGGGTTAGGTTAGGGGTTAGGGTTAGGGTTAGGTTAGGTTAGTGTTAGGTTAGGTTAGGGTTAGGTTTAGGTTTAGGGTTAGTGTCACTGTTACTACAGGTAAGGTTAGGGCTAGGTTAGGGTTAGGGTTAGTGGCTTAGGTTAGGGTTAGTGTTATACCAGTTTTCAGTTTTCCTGTTATAATAATTAAACATGACGCTTTAATGTGAATTAGTTTACAAAGTTGTGCTTTATGCGTTTCTGTTCTTGGATGGAAACTTGCTTCTGTGCTGTACAGTGTGAAATATCATTTTTCAGTTTTCCTGTTATAATAATTGAACGGGTGACACACATGTGAATTACTTTTTTACAATTGTGCTTTATGCTTCTGTTCTTCGATGGAAACTTGTTCCTGTGCTGTACAGTTAGATATATCACTTTTCAGTTTTCCTGTTATAATAATTGAACAGGTGACATGTATGTGAATTGGTTTACAAAGTTGTCCTTTATGTTTTGTATTTTCGATGGAAACTTGTTTCTCTGCCATACACTGCGTAGATAACACTTTTCCGCTTTTCCTGATTCCTAAATGAGCGAGCGACACACATGTGATTTTTTTCTTTTCTTTCGTTCGAAACTTGTTCCTGTGCTGTACAGTGCGTTATATTACTTTTCAGTTTTCCTGTATTCTTAATTGAGCAAGTGGCACACATGTGATTTAGTTTACAAAGTAGTGTTTTGAGTTTATGTTCTTTCGTTGGAAACTTGTTCCTGTGCTGTACAGTTCAATATATCACGTTTCAGTTTTTCTGTTATAATAATTGAAATAGCGACACGAATGTGAATTAGTTTACAAAGTTGTGCTTTGCATTTCTGTTCTTTTGATGAAAACTTGTTTCCTTGCCGTACATTTCGATATATCGCTTTTCAGTTTTTTGTATTCCTAATTGAGCGAGCGACACACATGTGATTGCATTTAAAAGTAGTGCTTTGCTTTTCTGTTCTTTTGTTGGAAAATTGTTCCTGTGCTGTACAGTGCGTTAAATCACTTTTAAGTTTTCCTGTATTCCTAATTGAGCAAGTGGCACACATGTGATTTAGTTTACAAAGTAGTGCTTTGAGTTTATGTTCTATGCTGGAAACTTGTTCCTGTTAGTATCAAGTTAGCGTTAGGGTTAGGGTTAGGTTAGCTTAGGGTTAGGGTTAGGTTAGGGTTAGGGGCTTAGGTTTAGGTTAGGGTTAGGGTTATATCACTTTTCAGTTTTCCTGTTATAATAATTGAATGGGCTTACACATTATGTGAAGTAGTTTACAAAGTTGTGCTTTTTGCGCTTCTGTTCTTTCGATTGAAACTTGTTCCTGTGCTGTACAGTTCGATATATCACTTTTCAGTTTTCCTGTTATAATAATTGAACGGGCGATTAATGTATGTGAATTAGTTTACAAAGTTGTGCTTTATGTTTCTGTTCTTTCTTTGGAAACTTGTTCCTTTTACGCATGTTAGGTTAGGTTAGGTTAGGCTTAGGTTAGGGTTAGGGTTAGGGCTTAGGGGCTTAGGGGCTTAGGGTTAGGTTAGGTTTATGGTTAGGGTTAGGGCTTAGGTTAGGGTGAGGGTTATATCACTTTTCAGTTTTCCTGTTATATTAATTGAACAGGCGACACGTTTGTGAATTAGTTTACAAAGTTGTGCTTTGCGTTTCTGTTCTTTCAATGGAAACTTGTTTCTGTGCTGTACAGTTCAATATATCACTTTTCAGTTTTCCTGTTATAATAATTGAACGGGCGACACGTATGTGAATTAGTTTACAAAGTTGTGCTTTGCGTTTCTGTTCTTTTGATGAAAACTTGCTTCTTTGCCGTACATTTCGATATATAGCTTTTCAGTTTTCCTGTATTCCTAATTTAGCGAGTGACACACATGTGATTTAGTTTTCAAAATAGTGCTTTGCATTTCTGTTCTTCTTTTGGAAACTTGTTTCTGTGCTATACAGTGTGATATATCACTTTTCAGTTTTCCTGTCATAATAATTGAACGGGCGACACGTATGTGAATTAGTTTACAAAGTTGTGCTTTGCGTTTCTCTTCTTTCGATGGAAACTTGTTTCTGTGCCGTACAGTGCAAGATAACACTTTTCAGTTTTCCTGTATTCCTTGAAAGACCCCCCCGCCTCACCTTAATTTAAACATAGCTAACGCCATTTTGTGATATACCCCTGTTTTGAGAAACTCTGTAGGCTAGGTGGGGAATTGGAAAATTACTGAGAAAACAGGTTGTGCCGCCCCCTCGGGATATCTGCAGTCAGGCTGCCACAGTCGAGCTAAGAAACAACTTGTGTTAACCCCCCACATCTGTGGAACTATTCCAGCTAGGAACAGCTGAGATAGGAGATCTGAGAAAAACAGCAGGTGGCGCAAGTTAAGGGGGTCATCATGACCGTTCTGACCATCCAGTTCCTGGTATCTTGGTGTCCCTGCCAAACTCTGACGCAAATTGTGGTCTCATTTAAATGTACCAATCAGCACCCTGTAACCATGCTTTTCGCTTCTGTAACCGCGCTTCTCCTCTACAACCCTATAAAAACCCCAGCTTTACACCCAGAGGGCGTGCAAGTCCTCTGATAGGCTTGGTCGCCGGGTACCTGTGTATCGAAATAAACTTCTTGCAGCTTGCATCCGAATGCTGGTCTCGTTATTCCTTGGGAAGCGGGTCTGCCCATCTAGAGAGCCTTTAGCAGGAGTCTTTCATTTGAGGCCCCAGCGAGATTTGAGATGCCCACCCAGGGACCACCAACCCAAATTCAGGAGGTAAGACTGCCGGCAACAACTAGTTCGTCTGTGTTTCCGTTGGTTTCTATTTTGCCGCTCGGTGTTTTTCTGTCGCATGTGTGTGAACGCTCGTCCTGGTTTTTCGTGGCAGTCTGAGTTTTGAGGCTTGGCCCAAGCCATTTGTATTGGGTGGAAATCGAAAGGAGTTGATGAGCTCGACTTTCTTTCCGCAGCTCCAGGAGACGCCTCAGGAGGGTTTGTAGAGAGCCGATTTTTGGTTCCCATTTGGTGGGAGGGAGCCGATTTTCGGCTCCCGTCCATTTGGAAGCACACGAGCCAATCCGGACTTTTCGGGCTTTGCACCTGTCCGAAGGCTACGTGTTTCATTTGGGAGACAGAGGAACCCGACCTCCAACACTGTCTACATCTGAATTTTGGCTCTCAGTTTTGCGTCGATATCATGCCGCACGGATTGTGTCGTGTTTTATCTGTCTAATTTTTGTAGTAAGTGTAATAAGTGTTTTCTATCTATCTGAAAATATGGGACAAACTATCACTACTCCCAAAAGTTTAACTTTACAACACTTCAAGGAAGTTCGTCACATAGCTCACAACCTTTCGGTGGAGGTGCGAAAGGGAAAGTGGGACATCTTCTATTCTTCTGAGTGGCCAAACCTTGATGTGGGCTGGCTATGAGATGGCACCTTTAACCTAGAAATTATTTTACAGGTAAAGGCTAAAGTCATGGATCCTGGACCCCATGGACATCCTGACCAGGTTCCCTATATCATCACATGGGAATCTGTGGTCAAAGACCCCACCATGGGTGAAGCCTTTCCTCCTTTCCCCTTGCCCGAAACCCATCCTGCCTGCCCCTCCCTTCCTCCCCGCTAGTTCCAACCCCGGTTAACTCTACACTTTACCCGGTCCTCACGAAACCAGCTCCAGAGGAGACCTCCAGACGAAGAAGACACCCCGGTACTACCAGCAGATGATGCCTCTTCTGGACCTTTTGACTGAACAGCCCCTCCTTACAGAAACCCAGACCCGCTCGGGAACCAGAGGGGGCAGCCACCAAACGAGAACCCCAGGATGAACTTACCTCATCCCCGTGGCGGGACCATTGAGGGGGCGCCAGAAGCCCTCCCGATCCTCGCCTCAGGCCTTTCCATTGCGGATGGGGCCTGACCGCCAAATCCAATACTGGCCCTTTTCCCCGTCTGACTTATACAATTGGAAAAATAATAACCCAGGTTTTTTAAAGGACCCTTCTAGGCTCACAGCACTGATAGAGTCTATTCTAGTGACCCATCGGCCCACCTGGGACGATTGCCAACAGTTGCTCCAGACACTATTGACCACCGAGGAAAAACAGCGGTCGCCCTGGAAGCACATAAAAATGTCCCAGGAGACGATGGACAGCCCACCCAACTGACACAGAGAATAGACGCCGCCTTTCCTTTGGAACGACCTAATTGGGACTTCTCCACTGAACGCGGTAGGGAACACCTACGTCTCTATCGCCAGTTGCTTATAGCGGGTCTCCGTGGGGCTGCAAGGCGCCCTACTAATTTGGCTCAGGTTAAGTTAGTAACCCAGAAACCTGAGGAATCCCCCTCCGCTTTTCTAGAATGACTCAAGGAGGCATACCGTATGTACACTCCCTACAATCCAGAAGACCCAGATCAGGCAACCAACATAGCCATGTCCTTCATCTGGCAGTCTGCCCCAGATATTAGAAAGAAGTTAGAGAGGCTTGAAAACTTAAGAGAAAGTACAGTACAGGATTTATTGAAGGAGGCAGAGTGGACTTTTAATAAGAGGGACACACAGGAAGAAAGAGATGAAAGGCTGAGAAGAGAAGCAGAGGAAAGAGAGAATGTTAGAGAACGTAAGAGGAATACGGAATTTAGCAAGTTACTGGCCACAGTAGTGACAGGGCAGAGACAGGGTAGGCAGGGCCTGAGAGACAGCAGGGGTCCACGACTGGACAAAGATCAATGTGCCTACTGCAAGGAAAAAGGACATTGGGCCCGAGACTGCCCAAAGAACCCAAGAGGGCCACAAAGCCTAAACCGCAGGCCACCCTGTTAAACCTGGAAGACTAGGAGGTCGGGGTCAGGAGCCTCCCCCTGAACCCAGGATAACCCTTAATGTGGGGGGGCAACCCGTCACCTTCCTGGTGGACACCGGAGCCCAGCATTCGGTGCTCACCACCTCACCGGGACCCATGACTGACAAATCGGCGTGGGTTCAAGGAGCCACCGGAGGAAAGAGGTACCGATGGACCACTGAAAGAAGAGTACAACTTGCCAAAAGGTGACTCACTCCTTTTTACATGTTCCTGATTGCCCTTAACCTCTGTTGGGAAGAGATCTATTAATGAATCTTAGGGCACAAATCCACTTTGAGGGGACTAAGGCCCATATTACTGGGCCTCAGGGACAGCCTTTTGCATGTGTTAACTATAAACCTGGAAGATGAATACCGACTTCATGAGCCTGAAAAGCCTTGGCCGCAAGAAATGACTGTCTGGCTAGAAAAGTTCACCCTAGCTTGGGCGGAAACGGGAGGAATGGGTCTCGCAATTCACCAGCCACCCCTGGTGGTCACTCTAAAAACGTCAGCAACTCCCGTTTCCATTAAACAATATCCAATGTCGCATGAAGCTTACCAAGGAATTAGGCCTCACATTCGGAGGCTTTTAGATCAGGGCATTTTAATACCTTGTCAATCCCCCTGGAATACGCCTCTCCTTCCGGTCAAAAAGCCAGGGACAGAAGACTACCGCCCGGTACAGGACTTGAGAGAAGTCAACAAAAGGGTGGAGGATATACACCCTACAGTTCCCAACCCATATAACTTGTTAACGGGGCTTCCTCCAAGGTGCACCTGGTATACAGTATTAGACCTTAAGGATGCATTCTTTTGTCTGAGGCTCCACCCTCAGAGTCAGCCCATTTTTGCCTTTGAGTGGAAGGATCCAGAATTGGGAATATTGAGTCAGCTTACTTGGACCAGACTCCCACAGGGGTTCAAAAATAGCCCCACCTTATTTGATGAGGCATTGCACCGGGACCTGGCGATTTTAGGTTCATCACCCTGCTTTAATCTTGCTCCAATATGTGGATGACCTCCTCCTGGCTTCAGAAACTGAGGAAAATGTAAGGAGGAACAAAGGCCCTCTTGAGGACTTTGGAAACTCTAGGATACTGGGCCTCAGCTAAAAGGCCCAAATATGTCAGAGGCAGGTCACATACTTGGGCTATCAGATCAGGGATGGACAGAGATGGTTGACAAAGGCACGGAAACAGACAATTTAAAAATTCCGGTGCCCAAAAGCCCGAGACAATTAAGAGAGTTCCTGGATACTGCGGGGTTTTGCCGCTTTGATCCCAGGATTCGCGGAGATGGCTGCGCCGCTTTACCCACTCACCAAACAAGGGACTTTCTTTACATGGGGGGATGAGCAGCAGAGAGCCTATGCAGCTATAAAAGAGGCCCTGCTGACTTCCCCTGCGTTGGGGCTTCCGGACTTAAACAAGCCCTTTGAGCTGTTTGTGGATGAGAAACAGGGATATGCTAAAGGAGTCCTGACTCAAAAACTTGGACCATGGAGGCGCCCGGTCGCCTACCTGTCCAAGAAACTAGACCCAGTGGCCTCAGGATGGCCCCCTTGTTTGAGGATGGTGGCAGCAATTGTCCTCGTGATTAAAACTCTGGCAAGCTGACTATGGGACAACCAATAACGGTTCTGGCTCCTCATGCGGTGGACGCCCTGGTTAAACAACCTCCGGTCCAATGGCTTTCCAATGCCCGCATGACCCACTACCAGGCTCTACTGCTGGACACTGACCGAGTACATTTTTGTCCCATGGTAGCCCTTAACCCGGCAACACTGCTTCCCCTACCAGAAGGTCCAGAAACTCATGACTGTACTTGCAGAAGTTCATGGCACCCGGCCTGACCTGACTGAGCAGCCCCTCCCTGACGCCGACTTCACCTGGTACACCGACGGGAGCAGCTTTCTGAACAACTGAGAACGGAGAGCAGGGGCCGCGGTTACTACCGAAACTAAGGTAATTTGGACTAAGGCCCTACCACCTGGCACTTCGGCACAGCGGGGTGAGCTCATCGCCCTAACCCAGGCTCTCCGGATGGCTGAAGGTAAGAAGCTCAACATTTATACCGATAGCCGCTATGCCTTTGCCACTGCTCACATCCATGGAGAGATATATCGAAGAAGAGGGTTGCTTACCTCTGAAGGAAAACAAATCTAAAATAAAACTGAAATATTGGCCCTACTTGAAGCGTTGTTTTTGCCCTCAAAATTGAGCATCATCCATTGCCCCAGCCTCCAAAAGGGAGACAGCCCGGAAGCTAGAGGCAACCGCTTGGCGGACGTAACTGCCCGGGAAGTGGCAATGCGAAGGAACTCAGACGTCTCCCAGCTTCTGGCTATAAAGCCGGCCGAGGCAGAGTTTTCCCCTTCAAAACCCCCTTCCGTTATAGTGAGGAAGACCAAATTCTCCTAAGAAAAATGCGGGCTACTTACTGTCCTGAGTGGTGGTTTTGGACTTTTAAAGGAAAGCCTGTGTGGCCATTACAACAGACTCGAGACCTGATTAAGTACCTCCACCAATTGACCCACCTAAGTTCCAGAAAAGTGAAAACCCTCCTAGAAAGGGAAGAAAGCTCCCACTATTTGCTGGAAAGAGACAAGATTCTACAACAAGTGACTGAAAAGTGCACGGCGTGCGCCCGCCTATATGCAAGCCATAACAAGATAGGTTCAGGGACCAGGGTCCGAGGACAACGCCCTGGTACCCATTGGGAAATTGACTTCACTGAGGCAAAACCTGGACTCTATGGATACCGGTTCTTACTGGTATTTATGGACACTTTCTCTTGATGGGTAGAGGCCTACCCTACCAAACATGAAACTGCCAGAGTCGTCACCAAAAAGCTTTTAGAAGAAATTTTCCCCAGGTATGGTATGCCACAGGCACTGGGCTCTGACAACGGCCCTGCTTTCATCTCCCAGGTAAGTCAGTCGGTGGCCACATTACTGGGGATTGATTGGAAATTACACTGTCCGTATCGCCCCCAGAGTTCAGGACAGGTAGAGCATATGAATAGAACTATTAAGGAGACTTTAACCAAATTGACGCTTGCAACTGGCACTAGAGACTGGGTGACCCTCCTTCCTCTAGCACTGTATTGGGCCCGAAATACACCGGGCCCTCATGGACTCACTCCTTTCGAAATCCTTTATGGTGCCCCACCACCAGCTGCCCATTTCTTTGACTGTGACATAGCCTCTTTTGCTGATATGCCTTCTCTCCAAGCTCATTTGCAGGCTCTGCAAATCGTACAACGGGATGTCTCGAAACCACTGGCAGCTGTGTACCGAGGACAGCTAAATCAACCTGCGGTACCACATCGGTTCCAGGTTGGGGACGTGGTCTGGGTACGACGACATCAGATCAGGAACCTGGAACCGCGCTGGAAGGGACCCTACACCGTACTGCTGACTACACCCACAGCCCTTAAGGTAGACGGTATCGCAGAGTGGGTACACACCTCCCACGTCAAAGCAGCCCATCGCGACACAGAAAGAGATCAGACTCCAGCCTCGTCATGGAAACTTCATCGCACCCGGAACCCACTAAAGATAAGACTCACCCGAGTTTGATACTCTTTCTCCTCCTGTTTCCTTTGTCACACTCCAGTCCCCACATTCCTGTAAACTCAAGTTGGGTCCTGCCAGATGAATTCGGTGTCCCTCTTGACAAAACTTCCAAGATGGCTCCCCGCACACCTGGTTCCCTTAACTAAGTTTCGATTTAGCTAAGGCCATGCCATCACATTCCAGGGCCAGACACATGACAGAAAACCACAAAGTACACTTCTATATGTGCCCCTCCCCTTCTGACTCTCCTTGGCAACGGGAACATTGTGGGACCAGGACTGACCTCTATTGTGCAGAATGGGGATGTGAAGAGTTCGCCACTGACTGGAAGCCTAACTCAACCAGGCTTATCCAGCTTACTAGAGACCCCAAGTTTGACAACTGTTTATGGGCAGTCAATACAGATGACCCCGATCCTGTTCCCAAACCCTGTAATCAGCTTATTCTTACCTTTACTGACAAAGGAAAAAAATATAAAGAGGGATGGTTACGTGAAAGAGAATTCGGTTGCGCCTCTGGACAATTGGAAACCAGGGAGGAATAATACGCCTCCAGCTGATTCTCGATAGGCCCAAGGTAACCTTCGAGCCTAACTCAGTATTACCAAACCTGAGGGCCCCCTCCTCCCAACCTAAAAAATTACTGATCCCGCCTGCGGCCATGCCCTCTGCCAGAACTCTGAGTCCAGCCAGTCTAGGTATACCCACACCACGACTTTTCCAACCGAGTACAGGTGATAGGCTGCTTGGTCTAATACAGGGAGCCTTCCAGACACTTAACTACACTAATCCCAGCAGAACCCAAGAATGCTGGCTGTGCCTGGTCTCCACTCCCCCCTTATTACGAAGGGGTTGCAATAACGGGGGACTTTATAAACTATACCACACCCCCACCATACTGTACTCCGACCTCCCAGCATAAGCTGACGCTATCTGACGTGTCTGGCTGAGGAACCTGTGTCGGGTCAGTCCCCAAAACTCACCGAAAACTCTGCAACTCAACCTCCAGGATCCACCCGGGCTCCTACTACCTAACGGGCCCCAATGGGACCTATTGGGCTTGCAGCTCCGGCTTAGCACCCTGTGTATCTTCATTAATTCTCAACGAAAATTCTGACTTTTGTGTCCTCATTGAGCTCTGGCCCAAAGTTGTCTACCATGTATCGGAATACGTTTACAAATATTTTGAGGGGATCACCCGGTACTCTAGGGAGCCTGTATCTTTAACCTTGGCCTTGATACTAGGGGGACTCACGGTTGGGGGAATTGCAGCCGGAGTAGGGACTGGTTCTGCTGCTCTGGTAGAAACCACTCAGTTCAGACAGCTACAACAGGCCATGCATACCGACTTGCAGGCATTGGAAGAATCAATAAGTGCTCTAGAAAAATCCCTAACCTCTCTGTCAGAAGTGGTCTTACAGAACCGAAGGAGGCTGGACATCCTCTACCTACAAGAAGGGGGATTGTGTGCAGCCTTAAAAGAAGAATGCTGCTTTTATGCCGACCATACTGGCTTAGTTAGAGATAATATGGCCAAGCTTAGGGAGAGACTTAGCCAGAGAGAAAAACTCTTCAAGGAGGGACAAAACTGGTACGAGAGCTGGTTCAATAAAGCCCCCTGGTTCACCACTCTCATCTCCTCCCTCATGGGCCCTCTAATTGTGATCCTCTTGATTCTGTCCTTCGGGCCTTGTATCCTAAACCGACTGATCCAGTTTATGAAAGACCGGCTCTCTGTCATACAGGCGTTGGTGTAAACCCAGCAGTATCATCAGTTCAGACAGTAGGGGACAAAAACTGACTCTCCCTAGGCCCTAGAATGGAAGATTCCATTCTAAGTTAGAAGAAAAATGGGGGAATGAAAGACCACCCCCCGCCTCACCTTAAGTTAAACATAGCTAACGCCATTTTGTGATACACCCCTGTTTTGAGAAACTCTGTAGGCTAGGTGGGGAACTGGAAAATTACTGAGAAACCCGGCTGTGCGGCCCCCTCGGGATATCTGCAGTCAGGCTGCCCCAGTTGAGCTAAGAAACAACTTGTGTTAACTCCCCACATCTGTGGAACTGTTCCAGCTGAGATAGGAGAACTGAGAAAAACAACAGGTGGCGCAAGTTAAGGGGGTCATCATGACCGTTCTGACCATCCAGTTCCTGGTATCTTGGTGTTCCTGCCAAACTCTGACGGAAATTGTGGTCTCATTTAAATGTACCAATCAGCTCCCTGTAACCATGCTTTTCGCTTCTGTAACCGCGCTTCTGCTCTGCAACCCTATAAAAACCCCAACTTTACACCCAGAGGGCGCGCAAGTCCTCTGATAAGCTTGGATGCCCCGGGTACCCGTGTATCGAAATAACCCTCTTGCGGCTTGCATCCGAAGGCTGGTCTCATTGTTCCTTGGGAAGCGGGGTCTGCCATTCTAGAGAGGCTCTAGCGGGAGTCTTTCATTCCTAATTGACCAAGCAACACACATGTGATTCCATGTAAAAGTAGTGCTTTGCTTTTCTGTTCCTTCGTTCGAAACTTGTTCCTGTGCTGTACAGTGCGTTATATCACTTTTCAGTTTTCCTGTATTCCTAAGTGAGCAAGTGGCACACATGTCATTTAGTTTACAATGTAGTGCTTTGTGTTTATGTTCTTTCGTTGGAAACTTTTTCCTGTTAGGAACAAGTTAGGGTTAGGTTAGGGATAGGGTTAAGGTTAGGGTTAATGGCTTAGGGATAGGGTTAGGTTAGGGGCTTAGGGTTAGGTTAGGGGTTAGGGTTATTGTTATTGTTAGGTTAGGTTAGGCTTAGGGTTACAGGCTTAGGGTTAGGGTTATATCACTTTTCAGTTTTCCTGTTATAATAATTGAACAGGCGTCAGGAATGTGAATTAGTTTACAAAGTTGTGCTTTGCGTTTATGTTCTTTCGATGAAAACGTGTTTCCTTGCTGTACATTTCAATATATTGCTTTTCAATTTTTTGTATTCCTAATTGAGCGAGCGATACACATGTGATTTAGTTTACAAAGTAGTGCTTTGCATTTCTGTTCTTCTGTTGGAAACTTGATTCTGTGCTGTACAGTGTGATATATCAGTTTTCAGTTTTCCTATTATAATAATTGAACGGACGACACGTATGTGAAGTAGTTTACAAAGTTGAGCTTTGTGATTCTGTTCTTTGGATGGAAACTTGTTCCTGTGCTATACAGTGCGAGATAACACTTTTCAGTTTTCCTGTATTCCTAGTTGAGCGAGCAACAATCATGTGATTCCATTTAAAATAGTGCTTTGCTTTTCTGTTCTTTTGTTCAAAACTTGTTCCTGTGCTGTACAGTGCGTTATATCACTTTTAAGTTTTCCTGTATTCCTAATTGAGAGAGTGGCACACATGTGATTTAATTTACAAAGTAGTGCTTTGCGTTTATGTTCTTTCATTGGAAACTTATTCCTGTTAGTAACAAGATAGCGTTAGGGTTAGGGTTAGGGTTAGGGTTAGGTTTAGGTTTAGGGTAGGGGCCAAGGATTAGGTTAGTGTTAGGGTTAGGGGTTATATCACTTTTCAGTTTTCCTGTTACGGTTAGGGATTAGGGTTAGGGTTAGGGTTAGGGTTAGGCTTAGGTTTAGTGGCTTAGGGTTAGTGTTAGCGTTATATCACTTTTCATTTTTCCTGTTATAATAATTGAACAGGCGACACGAATGTGAATTAGTTTACAAAGTTGTGCTATGCGTTTCTGTTCTTTCGATGGAAACTTGTTCCTGTGCTGAACAGTTCGATATATCACTTTTCAGTTTTCCTGTTATAATAATTGAACAGGCGACATATATGCGAATTAGTTTACAGAGTTGTGCTTTGCGTTTCTGTTCTTTCGATGGAAACTTCTTTCTGTGCCATTCAGTGGGATATAGCACTTTTCAGTTTTCCTGTATTCCTAATTGAGAGAGAGACACAAATGTGATTCCGTTTAAAAGTAGTGCTTTGCTTTTCTGTTCTTTTGTTCGAAAATTGTTCCTGTGCTGTACAATGCGTTATATCACTTTTCAGTTTTCTTGTATTCCTAATTGAGCAAGTGGCACACATGTGATTTAGTTTACAAAGTAGTGCTTTGTGTTTATGTTCTTTTGTTGGAGACTTGTTCCTGTTAGGAACAAGTTAGGGTTAGGTTTAGGGTTAGGGTTAGTGTTAGGGTTAGGGTAGGGTTAGGGTTAGGGTTAGGGTTAGGGGTTGGGTTAGGGTTAGGGGGTAGGGTTAGGGGCTTACGGCTAGGGTTAGTGTTATTTCACTTTTCAGTTTTCCTGTTATAATAATTGAACAGGCGACAGGAATGTGAATTTGTTTACAAAGTTGTGCTTTGTGTTTCTGTTCTTTTGATGAAAACTTGTTTCTTTGCAGTACATTTCGATATATATCGCTTTTCAGTTTTCTTGTATTCCTAATTGAGCAAGCGACACACATGTGATTTAGTTTACAAAGTATTGCTTTGCATTTCTGTTCTTCTGTTTGAAAAATGTTTCTTTACTGTACAGTGTGATATATCACTATTCAGTTTTCCTGTTATAATAATTGAACGGGCGACACGTATGTGAATTAGTTTACAAAATTGTGCTTTGTGTTGCTGTTCTTTCGATGGAAACTTGTTCCTGTGCTGTACAGTTCGATATATCACTTTTCAGTTTTCCTGTTATAATAATTGAACGGGCGACACGTATGTGAATTATTTTACAAAGTTGTGCTTTGCGTTTCTGTTCTTTCTATGGAAACTTGTTCCTGTACTGTACAGTTCGATATATCACTTTTCAGTTTTCCTGTTATAATAATTGAACAGGCGATACGTATGTGAATTAGTTTACAAAGTTATGCTTTTCGTTTCTGTCCTTTCGATGGAAACTTGTTCCTCTGTTGAACAGTTCAATATATTACTATTCAGTTTTCCTGTTATAATAATTGAATGGGTGACATGTATGTGAATTAGTTCACAAAGTTGTGCTTTGCGTTTCTGTTCTTTCTATGGAAAGTTGTTGCTGTGCCCTACAGTGAGAGATAACACTTTTCAGTTTTCCTGAATTCCTAATTGAGAGAGAAACACAGATGTGATTCTGTTAAAAAGTAGTGCGTTGATTTTCTGTTCTTTCGTTCTAAACTTGTTCCTCTGCTGTACAGTATGTTATATCACTTTTCAGTTTTCCTGTATTCCTAATTGAGCTAGTGGCACACATTTGATTTAGTTTACAAAGTAGTGCTTTGTGTTTATGTTCTTTCGTTGGAAACTTGTTCCTGTTAGGAACAAGTTAGGGTTAGGTTTAGGGTTAGGGTTAGGGTTAGTGTTAGGGGTTAGGGTTAGTGTTATGGTTAGTGGTAGGGTTAGGTGCTTAGGGTTAGGGTTAGGGTTATATCACTTTTCAGTTTTCCTGTTATTATTATTGAACAGGCGACACGAATGTGAATTAGCTTACAAATTTGTGCTATGTGTTTCTGTTCTTTCGATGAAAAATTGTTTCTTTGCCATACAGTTCGATATATCCCTTTTCAGTTTTCCTGTTATAATAATTGAACGGGCAATACCTATGTGAATTAGTTTACAAAGTAGTGCTTTGCGTTTCTGTTCTTCTGTTGGAAACTTGTTCCTCTGCTCTACAGTACCTTATATCACTTTTCAGCTTTCCTGTATTCCTAATTAAGCGAGTGGCACATATGTGATTTAGTTTACAAAGTAGTGCTTTGCGTTTATGTTCTTTCGTTGGAAACGTGGTTAGGGTTAGGGTTAGTGCTAGGGTTAGGGTAGGGTTAGGCTTAGGGTTGGGGTAGGTTTAGGGTTAGAGTTAGGGGTTATGGTTAGGGTTAGGGGCTTAGGGTTACGGTTAGGGTAATAATACTTTTCAGTTTTCCTGTTATAATAATTGAACAGGCGACACATGTGAATTAGTTTACAAAGTTGTGCTTTGCGTTTCTGTTCTTTCGTTCGAAACTTGTTTCTGTGCTGTACAGTGCGATATATCACTTTTCAGTTTTCCTGTTACAATAATTGAACGGGCGACACATGTGAAGTAGTTTACAAAGTTGTGCTTTGCGTTTCTGTTCTTTCCATGGAAACTTGTTTCTGTGCCATACAGTGCGAGATAATACTTTTCATTTTTCCTGTATTCCTAATTGAGCGAGCGACACACATGTGATTCCGTTTAAATGTAGTGCTTTGCTTTTCTGTTCTTTCATTAGAAAATTGTTCCTGTGCTGTACATTGCATTATATCACTTTTAAGTTTTCCTGTATTCCTAGTTGAGCGAGTGATACACATGTGACTTAGTTTACAAGTAGTGCCTTGCATTTATGATCTTTCGTTGGAAACTTGTTCCTGTTATGAACAAGTTTGCTTTATGGTTAGGGTTAGGGTTAGGGTTAGGGTTAGGGTTAGGGGGTTAGGGTTATGGTTATAGTTAGGGTTAGGGTTATATACATTTTCAGTTTTCCTGTTATAATAATTGAACAGGCAACACGTATGTGAATTAGTTTACAAATTTGGGCTTTGTGTTTCTGTTCTTTCGATGAAAACTTGTTTCTTTGCCGTACAGTTCAATATATCACTTTGCAGTTTTCCTGTATTCCTCATTGAGTGAGTGACACACATGTGATTCCTTTTAAATGTCGTGCTTTGCTTTTCTCTTCTTTGTTGAAAACTTGTTCCTGTGCTGTACAGTGAGATATATCATTATTCAGTTTTCCTGTATTCCTAATTGTGCGAGCGACACACATAAGGTTTAGTTTACAAAGTATTGCTTTGCGTTTCTGTTCTTCTGTTGGAAATTTGTTTCTGTTCTGTACAGTGTGATATATCACTTTTCAGTTTTCCTTTTATACTAACTGAAAGGGCAACACATATGTGAATTAGTTTACAAAGTTGTGCTTTGCGTTTCTGTTCTTTCTTTCTTTTTCCTTTTTTTTTAACCATGTTTATAGCAGCTTTATTTGTAATAGCCAGAATAGCTGTCACTACAATTTTCTCAAAGCCTAACTCTGTCATGTCAATATTTATTAATACATGCAGATCATCATGAAAATCTGAGTAGGTGAAATATATATTTTCATATTCCACTAATAATATTATTTTACTTCATATATATTTACTGTAATATAGATACACATGTTTGCATATATATATATATATATATATATATATCTTGTCACAATGCCAAGTAATTATGAGTACACTGGGCAGTGATCTAAAGTACTCAAATTTTAAGTTCTGAAACTAAGTTGGATATAACTTTACCATCCTGTGTAACAACTCCAAGTATGAAATTATAGTATTTGAGTATCCATTGCTCACTATAAGATGGTCAGAGCATAGTAGTATTATCTATGTGTTTTATATCAACATCCAAAAATGGAAAGCTATGCTTCTGATTGGTTGTGTTTCTATTCATTCACTTAACTCACATTTATTAAAATTTGACAGTTAACAATGTCAATATTTTAACCTTACCAAGTAAAATATTTTTAAAATCTTCTGGAACTTATTAGAAGATCATAATATGCTACACTGAAAATTTTAGATGACAATGTGGGTTTTGCATTTTAGTCTGTTATATGATGGTTTATATTTATTGAATTATATACATTGAATTATCCCAAATTTTCTCAGATGAAGCCTAGTTGATCATGATGGTTGATGTTTTTGATGTGTTTCTGGATTTGTTTTTTTTTTTTTATCTTTTATCTTTTATCTTTTTTTTTTCAGTTTTTCTTTTCAGTTTTCCTGTTATAATAATTGAATGGGCGACACGTATGTGAATTAGTTTACAAAGTTGTGCTTTGCGATTCTGTTCTTCGATGGACACTTGTTTCTGTGCTGTACAGTTAGATATATCACTTTTCAGTTTTCCTGTTATAATAATTGAACGGTCGACACGTATGTGAATTAGTTTACAAAGTTGTGCTTTGCGTTTCTGTTCTTTCGATGGAAAATTGTTTCTATGACATACAGTGCGAAATAACACTTTTTCGTTTTCCTGGATTCCTAACTGAGTGAGCGACACACATGGGATTCCGTTTCAAAGTAGTGCTTTGCTTTTCTTTTCTTTGGATCGAAACTTGTTCCTGTGCTGTACAGTGTGTTATATCACTATTAGGTTTTCCTGTATTCCTAATTGAGCCAGTGGCACACATGTGATTTAGTTTACAAAGTAGTGCTTTGCCTTTATGTTCTTCCGTTGGAATATTGTTTCTGTTAGGAACAAGTTAGGGTTAGGGTTAGGGTTAGGGTTAGGGTTAGTGTTAGGGGTTAGGTTTAGGGTTAGGGTTAGTGTTAGGGTTAGGGTTAGGGTTAGGATTAGGTTAGATTCTGATTTACGGTTAGGGTGAGGTGTTAGGGTTATGGTTACGGTTAGTGTTAGGGTTAGGGTTAGGGGCTTAGGGTTAGGGTTAGGCTTATACCACTTTTCAGTTTTCCTGTTATAATAATGGAACAGGCAACGCAAATGTGAATTAGTTTACAAAGTTGTGCTTTGCGTTTCTGTTCTTGGATGGAAACTTGTTCCTGTGCTGTACAGTTACATATATCTCTTTTCAGTTTTCCTGTTATAATAATTGAACGGGCGACACGTATGTGAATTTGTTTAAAAAGTAAAGTTGTCCTTTGCGTTTCTGTTTTTTTCGATGGAAACTTGTTTCTCTGCCATACAGTGGGAGATAACACTTTTCCGTTTTCCTGGATTCCTAAATGAACGAGCGACACACATGTGATTCCGTTTCAAAGTAGTTCTTTTTTTTTTTTTCTTTTCTTTGGTTTGAAACTTGTTCCTGTGCTGTACAGTGCGTTATATCACTTTTCTGTTTTCCTGTATTCCTAATTGTGCAAGTGGCAAACATATGATTTAGTTTACAAAGTAGTGCTTTGAGTTTATGTTCTTTTGTTGGAAACTTGTTCCTGTTAGGAACAAGTTAGGGTTAGGTTAGGGTTAGAGTTAGGGTTAGGGTTACTGGTTAGGGTTAGGGGTTAGGGTTAGGGTTAGGGTTAGGGTTAGGGTTAGGGTTAGGGGCTACGGGTTTGGGTTAGAGTTATACCACTTTTCAGTTTTCCTGTTATAATAATTGAACAGGCGACACGAATGTGAATTAGTTTAAAAAGTTGTGCTTTGTGTTTCTGTTCTTTCTATGAAAATTGTTTCTTTGCCGTAACTTTCGATATATATCGCTTTCCAGGTTGCCTGTATTCCTAATTGAGCGAGCGACACACATGTGATTTAGTTTACAAAGTAGTTCTTTCCGTTTCTGTTCTTCTGTTGGAAACTTTTTTCTGTGCTGTACAGTGTGATATATCACCTTTCAGTTTTCCTGTTATAATAATTGAACGGTCGACACGTATGTGAATTAGTTTACAAAGTTGTGCTTTGCTTTTCTGTTCTTTTGTTTGAAACTTGTTCCTGTGCTGTACAGTGCGTTATATCACTTTTCAGTTTTCCTCTATTCCTAATTGATCGAGTGGCACACATGTGATTTAGTTTAAAAAGTAGTACTTTGCGTTTATGTTCTTTCATTGGAAACTTGTTCCTGTTAGGAATAAGTTAGCGTTAGGGTTAGGGTTCTTGTTAGGGTTAGGTTTAGGGTTAGGGTTATATCAATTTTTAGTTTTTCTGTTTTAATAATTGAACAAGCGACACGTATGTGAATTAGTTCACAATGTTGTGCTTTGCATTTTGTTCTTTCGATTAAATCTTGTTTCTTTGCCATACAGGTTGATATATCACTTTTGAGTTTTCCTGTATTCGTAATTGAGCTAGCGAAACACATGTGATTTATTTTACAAAGTAGTGCTTTGCGTTTATGTTCTTTCGTTGGAAAATTTTTCCTCTTAGGAACAAGTTATTTTTAGGGTTAGGGTCAGGGTTAGGGTTAGAGATAGTTTAGGGTTAGGGTTAGTGTTAGGGTTAGGTGTTAGGGTTAAGTTTAGGGTTAGGTTTAGGGGCTTAGGTTTAGGGTTAGGGTTAGGTTTAGGGTTAGGGGCTTAGGGTTAGGGTTAGGGTTATATCACTTTTCATTTTTCCTGTTATAATAATTGAACAGGCAACAGGAATGTGAAGTAGATTTTAAAGTACAGTGTGATATATCAATTCTCAGTTTTCCTATATTCATAATTGAGCGAGCGACACACATGTGAATTAGTTTACAAAGTAGTAGTTTGCGTTTCTGTTCTTCTGATGGAAACTTCTTCCTGTGCTGTACAGTGCGAGATAACACTTTTCAATATTCCTGTATTCCTAATTGAGCGAGTGGCACACATGTGATTTAGTTTACAAAGTAATGCTTTGCGTTTATGTTCTTCTGTTGGAAACTTGTTCCTGTTAGGAACATGTTAGGGTTAGGGTTAGGGTTAGGGTTAGGTTTAGGGTTAGGGTTACGGTTAGGGTTACGGTTAGGGGTTAGAGTTAGTGTTATGGTTAGTGTTAGGGTTAGGGTTAGGGTTAGGGTCTTAGTGTTAGGGTTAGGGTTATACCACTTTTCAGTTTTCCTGTTATAATAATTGAACAGGTGACGCGAATTTGAATTAGTTTACAAAGTTGTTCTTTGTGATTCTGTTCTTCGATGGAAACTTGTTTCTGTGCTGTACAGTTAGATATAACACTTTTCTGTTTTCCTGTTATAAAAATTTAACGGGTGACACATATGTGAATTAGTTTACAAAGTTGTGCTTTGCTTTTTTGTTCTTTCGATGGAAACTTGTTTCTATGCCATACACTGCGAGGTAACACTTTTCCGTTTTCCTGGATTCCTAACTGAGTGAGCGACACACATGGGATTCCATTGCAAAGTAGTGCTTTTTTCTTCTTTTCTTTGTATCGATACTTGTTCCTGTGCTGTACAGTGCTTTATATCACTATTAAGTTTTCCTGTATTCCTAATTGAGCCAGTGGCACACATGTGATTTAGTTTACAAAGTAGTGCTTTGTGTTTATGTTCTTCTGTTGGAAATTTGTTCCTGTGCTGTACAGTGTGATATATAACTTTTCAGTTTTCCTGTATTCCTAATTGAGCAAGTTGCACACATATTATTCAGTTTACAAAGTATTGCTTTGCTTTTATGTTCTTTCGTTGGAAACTTGTTCCTGTTAGGAACAAGTTAGGGTTAGGTTTAGGGTTAGGGTTAGGGTTAGGGTTTTAGTTAGGGTTAGGGTAGGGTTAGGGTTAGGGTTAGGGTTAGGGGGTTAGGGTTAGGGTTAGGGTTAGGATTAGGGTTAGGGTTATGGGCTAAGGGTTAGGGTTAGGGTTATACCACTTTTCAGTTTTCCTGTTATAATAATTGAACAGGCGACGCGAATGTGAATTAGTTTACAAAGTTGTGCTCTGCGATTCTGTTCTTCGATGGAAACTTGTTTCTGAGCTGTACAGTTAGATATATCACTTTTCAGTTTTCCTGTTATAATAATTGAACAGGCGACACATATGTGAATTAGTTTACAAAGTTGTGCTTTGCGTTTCTGTTCTTTCAATGGAAACTTGTTGCTATGCGATTCAGTGCGAGATCCGTTTTCCTGGATTCCTAATTGACTGAGCGATGCACATGGGATTCCGTTTCAAAGTAGAGCTTTGCTTTTCTTTTCTTTGGATTGAAACTTGCTCCTGTGCTGTACAGTGCGTTATATCACTATTAAGTTTTCCAGTATTCCTAATTGAGCCAGTGGCACACATGTGATTTAGTTTACAAAGTAGTGCTTTGCCTTTATGTTCTTCCATTGGAAACTTGTTCCTGTTAGGAACAAGTTAGGGTTAGGGTTAGGGTTAGGGTTAGGGTTGGGGTTAGGGATTAGGGTTAGGGTTAGTGTTAGGGTTATGGTTAGGGTTAGGGTTAGGGTTAGGGTTCTGATTCTGATTTACGGTTAGGATTAGGGGTTAGGGTTAGGGTTTACGGTTAGTGTTAGGGTTAGGGTTAGGGTTAGGGTTAGGGCTCAGGGTTAGGGTTAGGGTTATACCACTTTTCAGTTTTCCTGTTATAATAATGGAACGGGTGACACATATGTGAATTAGTTTACAATTGTGCTTTTGCGTTTCTGTTCTTGATGGAAATTTGTTCCTGTGCTGTACAGTTAGATATATCACTTTTCAGTTTTCCTGGATTCCTAAATGAGCGAGTGACACACATGTGATTCCGTTTCAAAGTAGTGCTTTTTTTTTTTCTTTTCTTTGGTTCGAAACTTGTTCCTGTGCTGTACAGTGCGTTATATCACTTTTCAGTTTTCCTGTATTCCTAATTGAGCAAGTGGCACACATGTGATTTATTTTACAAAGTAGTGCTTTGAGTTTATGTTCTTTCGTTGGAAACTTGTTCCTGTTAGGAACAAGTTAGGGTTAGGTTTAGGGTTAGAGTTAGGGTTAGGGTTAGGGTTAGGGTTAGGGTTAGGGTTAGGGGTTAGGGTTAGGGTTAGGGTTAGGGTTAGGGGCTACGGGTTAGGGTTAGGGTTATACCACTTTTCAGTTTTCCTGTTATAATAATTGAACAGGCGACACGAATGTGAATTAGTTTACAAAGTTGTGCTTTGCGTTTCTGTTCTTTCTATGAAAATTGTTTCTTTGCCGTAACTTTCGATATATCGCTTTCCAGTTTTCCTGTATTCCTAACTGAGCAAGTGACACACATGTGATTTAGTTTACAAAGTAGTTCTTTCCGTTTCTGTTCTTCTGTTGGAAACTTGTTTCTGTGCTGTACAGTGTGATATATCACCTTTCAGTTTTCCTGTTATAATAATTGAACGGGCGACATGTATGTGAATTAGTTTACAAAGCGGTGCTTTGCATTTCTGTTCTTTCGAATAAATCTTGTTTCTTTGCCGTACAGGTCAATATATCACTTTTGAGTTTTCCTGTATTCCTAATTGAGCTAGCGAATCACATGTGATTTATTTTACAATGTAGTGCTTTGCATTTATGTTCTTTTGTTGGAAAATTTTTCCTCTTAGGAACAAGTTAGGGTAGGGTTAGGGGCAGGGTTAGGGTTAGAGATAGGTTAGGGTTAGGGTTAGTGTTAGGGTTAGGGGTTAGGGTTACGTTTATGGTTAGGTTTAGGGGCTTAGGGTTAGTTTTAGGGTTATATCACTTTTCAGTTTTCCTGTTATTATAATTGAACAGGCTACATGAATGTGAATTAGTTTACAATGTTGTGCTTTGCGTTTCTGTTCTTTAGATGAAAACTTTTTTTTTCCGTACATTTCGATATATATCGCTCTTCAGTTTTCCTGTGTTCCTAATTGAGTGAGCGACACACATGTGATTTAGTTTACAAAGTAGTGCTTTGCGTTTATGTTCTTTGTTGGAAACTTGTTCCTGTTAGGAACAAGTTAGGTTAGGTTTAGAGTTATTGTTAGGTTTAGGGTAGGGTTAGGGTCAGGGTTACGGTTAGGGTTAGGGTTTAGGGTTATGGTTAGTGTTAGGTTTAGGTTTAGGATTAGGGGCTTAGGGTTATTGTTATATCACTTTTCCGTTTTCCTGTTATAATATTTAAACAGTCGACACGAATGTGAATTAGGAATAGGGGTTAGGGGTTAAGGTGAGTGTTAGTGTTAGGGTTATGGGCTTAGGGTTAGGGTTAGGGTTATATGATATTTTATTTTTCCTTTTATAATAATTGAACAGACGACACAAATGTGAATTAGTTTACAAATTTCTGTTTGCATTTCTGTTCTTTCGATGAAAATTGTTTCTTTGCTGTACATTTTGATATATCACTTTCCAGTTTTCCTGTATTCCTAATTGAGCGAGCGACACGAATGTGAATTAGTTTACAACGTTGTGCTTTGCGATTCTGTTCTTCGATGGAAACTTGTTTCTGAGCTGTACAGTTAGATATAACACTTTTCAGTTTTCCTGTTATATTATTTGAACGGGCGACACGTATGTGAATTAGTTTACAAAGTTGTGCTTTGCGGTTCTGTTCTTTCAATGGAAACTTGTTTCTATGCCATACAGTGCGAGATAACACTTTGCCGTTTTCCTGGATTCCTAATTGAGTGAGCGACACTCATGGGATTCCGTTTCAAAGTAGTGCTTTTCTTTTCTTTTCTTTGGATCGAAACTTGTTCCTCTGCTGTACAGTGCGTTATATCACTATTAAGTTTTCTTGTATTCCTAATTGAGCCAGTGGCACACATGTGATTTAGTTTACAAAGTAGTGCTTTGGTTTTATATTATTTCTGTGGAAACTTGTTCCAGTTAGGAACAAGTTAGTGTTAGGTTAGGGTTAGGGTTAGGGTTAGGGTTAGGGTTAGGGTAGGTAGGGTTAGGGTTAGGGTTAGGGTTAGTGTTAGGGTTATGGTTAGGGTTAGGGTTAGGGTTAGGGGCTTAGGGTTAGGGTTAGGGTTATATAACTTCTCAGTTTTCCTGTTATAATAATTGAATGGGCGACACGTATGTGAATTAGTTTACAAAGTTGTGCTTTGTGTTTCTCTTCTTTCGATGGAAACTTGTTCCTGTGCTGTACAGTAAGATATATCAATTTTCAGTTTTACAGTTATAATAATGTAACGAGCAATACGTATGTGAATTAGTATACAAAGTTTTGCTTTGCGTTTCTGTTCTTTAGATGGAAACTTGTCTCCGTGCCTTACAGTGCGAGATAACACTTTTCAGTTTTCCTGTATTCCTAATTGAGCGAGTGGCACACATGTGATTTAGTTTACAAAGTAGTGCTTTGCGTTTCTATTCTTTCGTTGGAAACTTGTTCCTGTTAGGAACAAGTTAGGGTTAGGATTAGGGTTAGGGTTAGGGTTATATCACATTTCATTTTTCCTGTTATAATAATTGAACAGGCAACACGAATGTGAATTAGTTTACAAATTTGTGCTTTGCGTTTTTGTTCTTTCGATGAAAAATTATTTCTTTGCCGTACATTTCGATATATTGCTTTTCAGTTTTCCTGTATTCCTAATTGAGCGAGGAACACACATGTGATTTAGTTTACAAAGTAGTGCTTTGGGTTTATGTTCTTTCGGTGGAAACTTGCTCCTGTTACGAAAAATTTCTGGTTAGGGTTATGGTTAGCTTTAGGGTTAGGGTTAGGTTTAAGGTTATGGTTAGGGTAGGTTTAGGGTTAGGGTTAGTGTTAGGGTTAAGGTTAGGGATATATCACTTTTCAGTTTTCCTGTTATAATAATTGAACAGGCGACATGAATGTGAATTACTTTACAAAGTTGTCCTTTGCATTTCTCTTCTTTCGATGAAAACTTGTTTCTTTGCCGTACATTTCGATATATATATCGCTTTTCAGTTTTCCTGTATTCCTAAATGAGTGTGTGGCACACATGTGATTTAGTTTACAAAGTAGTGATTTGCGTTTATTTTTTTTTTTTCGTTGGAAACTTGTTCCTTTTAGGAAAAAGTTAGGGTTAGGGTTCTGTTAGGGTTAAGTTTAGTGTTAGGGTTAGGGTTAGGGTCAGGTTAGGGTTAGGGTTAGGGGCTAGGGGTTAAGATTAGGGTTAGTGTTAGGGTTAGGGGCTTAGGGTTAGGGTTAGGGTTATATCACATTTTATTTTTCCTGTTATAATAATTGAACAGGCAACACGAATGTGAATTAGTTTACAAATTTGTGCGTTGCGTTTCTGTTCTTTTGAAGAAAACTTGTTTCTTTTCCGTATATTTCGATTTATCGCTTTTCAGTTTCCCTGTATTCCTAATTGAGTGAGCGACACACATTTGATTTAGTTTACAAAGTAGTGCTTTGCGTTTCTGTTCTTCTGTTGGAAACTTGTTTCTGTGCTGTACAGTGTGATATATCACTTTTCAGTGTTCCTGTTATAATAATTGAACGGGCGACACATATGTGAATTAGTTTACAAAGTTGTGCTTTTCGTTTGTCTACTTTTGATGGAAGCAGGTCCTGTGCTGTACAGTTCGATAAATCACTTTTCAGTTTTCCTGTTATAATAATTGAACGGGCGACATGTATGTGAATTAGTTTACAAAGTTGTGCTTTGCATTTCTCTTCTTTCGATGGAAACTTGTTTCTGTGCCATAAACTGCGAGATAACACTTTTCAGTTTTCCTGTATTCCTAATTGAGCGAGCAATACACTTGTGATTTAGTTTACAAAATAGTGCTTTGCATTTCTGTTCTTCTGTTGGAAACTTGTTTCTGTGCTGTACAGTGTGATATATCACTTTTCAGTTTTCCTGTTATAATAATTGAACAGGCGATACCTATGTGAATTAGTTTACAAAGTAGTGCTTTGCGTTTCTGTTCTTCTGTTGGAAACTTGTTCCTCTGCTCTACAGTACCTTATATCACTTTTCAGCTTTCCTGTATTCCTAATTAAGCGAGTGGCACATATGTGATTTAGTTTACAAAGTAGTGCTTTGCGTTTATGTTCTTTCGTTGGAAACTTGGTTAGGGTTATGGTTAGTGTTAGGGTTAGGGTAGGGTTAGGCTTAGGGTTGGGGTAGGTTTAGGGTTAGAGTCAGGGGTTATGGTTAGGGTTAGTGGCTTAGGGTTAGGGTTAGGGTTAGGGTAATATCACTTTTCAGTTTTCCTCTTATAATAATTGAACAGGCGACACGAATGGGAATTAGTTTACTAAGATGTGCTTTGCCTTTCTGTTCTTTCGATGGAAACTTGTTTCTGTGCTGTACAGTGTGATATATCACTTTTCAGTTTTCCTGTTATAATGATTGAACGTGCGATATGTATGTGAAGTAGTTTACAAAGTTGTGCTTTGCGTTTCTCTTCTTTCCATGGAAAGTTGTTTCTGTGCCATACAGTGCGAGATAATACTTTTCAGTTTTCATGTATTCATAATTGAGCGAGCGACACACATGTGATTCCGTTTAAATGTAGTGCTTTGCTTTTCTGTTCTTTCATTAGAAAATTGTTCCTGTGCTGTACATTGGGTTATATCACTTTTAAGTTTTCCTGTATTCCTAGTTGAGCGAGTGATATACCTGTGACTTAGTTTACAAGTAGTGCTTTGCATTTATGTTCTTTCATTGGAAACTTGTTCCTGTTATGAACAAGTTTGCTTTTATGGTTAGAGTTAGGGTTAGGGTTAGGGTTAGGGGTTAGGGTTATGGTTATAGTTAGGGTTAGGGTTATATACCTTTTCAGTTTTCCTGTTATAATAATTGAACAGGTGACACGTATGTGAATTAGTTTACAAATTTGTGCTTTGTGTTTCTGTTCTTTCGATGAAAACTTGTTTCTTTGCCGTACAGTTCAATATATCACTTTTCAGTTTTCCTGTATTCCTCATTGAGCGAGCGACACACATGTGATTCCTTTTAAATGTTGTGCTTTGCTTTTCTCTTCTTTGTTGGAAACTTGTTCCTGTGCTGTACAGTGAGATATATCACTATTCAGTTTTCCTGTATTCCTAATTGTGCGAGTGACACACATGAGGTTTAGTTTACAAAGTATTGCTTTGCGTTTCTGTTCTTCTGTTGGAAACTTGTTTCTCTTCTGTACAGTGTGATATATCACTTTTCAGTTTTCCTGTTATAATAACTGAAAGGGCAACACATATATGTTAATTAGTTTACAAAGTTGTGCTTTGCGTTTCTGTTCTTTCTTTCTTTTTCCTTTTTTTTTTTTTTTTTAACCATGTTTATAGCAGCTTTATTTGTAATAGCCAGAACCTGGAAACAACCCAGATGTCCATCAATGGAGGAATGGGTATAGAAATTGTGGTATTTTTATACAATGGAATACTACTCAGCAATCAAAAAGGTGGAAATCATCAAATTTGCAGGCAAATGGTGGGATCTAGAAAAGATCATTCTGAAGGAAATAACTCATATTTTTAATGTTTCATATTTTTTAAAACTTAATCTACCTTATGCAGTCACTGGCTACAACCATTCAATACTTTTGAGAAGTGTTCTCATTTTAACATTTCATTCTCTAATTTATCCCTTAAATGAATCCAATTTACAAGTCAGATTGAAAACAATTTTCCCGAAGCCTTCCTCTAGCATTCTTATCTCATTATCGTACCTATTTTACATGCTGTCACTACAATTTTCTCAAAGCCTAACTCTGTCATGTTAATATTTATTAATACATGCAGATCATCATGAAAATCTGAGTAGGTGAAATAGATATTTTCATATTCCACTAATAATATTATTTTACTTCATATATATTTACTGAAATATAGATACACATGTTTGCATGATATATATATATCATGTTTGCATATATATATATATATATATATATATATATATATTGTCACAATGCCATGTAATTATGAGTACACTGCGCAGTGATCTAAAGTACTCAAATTTTAAGTTCTGAAACTAAGTTGGATATAACTTACCATCCTGTGTAACAACTCCAAGTATGAAATTATAGTATTGGAGTATCCATGGCTCACTGTAAGAGGGTCAGAGCATAGTAGTATCATCTATGTGTTTGATATCAACATCCAGAAATGGAAAGCTATGCTTCTGATTGGTTGTGTTTCTATTCATTCACTTAACTCACATTTATTAAAATTTGACAGTGAATAATGTCAATATTTTAACCTTACCAAGTAAAATATTTTTAAAATCTTCTGAAACTTATTAGAAGATCATAATATGCTACATAGAAAATTTTAGATGACAATGTGTGTTTTGCACTTTAGTCTGTTATAGGATGGTTTATATTTATTGAATTTTATACATTGAATTATCCCTAAATTTCTCAGATGAAGCCATCATGATGGCTTCATGAAACCATCATGATGGTTGATGTTTTTGATGTGTTTCTGGATATTTTTTTTTTTTTTTTTATCTTTTATTTTTTTTTTCAATGCAGTTTATTCAGGAAACTTGAACAATCATCTGACCCTGGGGAAGGCCAGCCAACTTTAAATTGCCTCTGGGTAGCCAACCTCAGCATGCCACGTGGGCAATGCAAATAGGTCTACATACATGGAAGCAAGCCAGATCCTCAGCCTTAGCCAAATGTGGAGTTGTTTGTGACAGAGAGCAATCACCATCGGGAAGGTGGAAGGCAGAAACCAGCTTCATCTTTCAGGTGCAGTATTACACAGCTCTCTACAGTTCCCCCTTTTTGGACGCATCAGGCAAGAGTAGAGGTCTGATCTCTGATATTAGAAATAAATTGGGACTTTGTACCGATGTTCATTTAGGTGTCATCCACCCAAAGAGCATCAGACCCGTCTGATACCTTTTTCTCAGAGGTGGGACCTGGGGCATCAACCCGCATGTAATCAGACATGCTCTTCTCTGGGTCCAAGGCTGCTGACCCTGAGTGCAGTGCTTAGCCTTGCATCCTGAGCGTAACATTTTGGCTTTTTATGGTAGCTAACCATCCTTGGGGAGACTGTCCTGCTTCAATGGCTGTAAAGGCCTGAATGATCATGGCTGCATTACGCTGTTGTGAGACTCTAATCTTGCATATATACCACAGGCACACCAAGGTGACCAACACCAGAAGGCCTGCTAACGCTCCCATGCCCGCCCATTCCTTCAGATGATTCATGGCTGCAGCAATCCATGATGATAATCCTGTGGCTAGTCCTGCATTCACTCTGGTAGAATTTACCATGACAATGGCCACTCTCAGCTGGTCCATCATAGTATCGAATTCTCCAGTCCAATTACCTAAAATATAGCTTGACAATTGTTTAGACAGATTTGCAGCACAGGGAAAAGTCTCATGTTATATGTTAGTGACACAAAGTCCAGCATACTTTCTTTGACAGCCAAGTTGAGCGATTTGCCATAGGGTATCAATTTGCTCCTGCACGGGGTCAAACCTCTGATTGAACACCATCAAACCTCCTTTTAGTTGAGCATTAATTCCTTTTTGTACATCTAAGGCATGAGCTACCTTGGCTAAAAGGTTATTCAGGGTCTGAGCAGTCTGCCCAGTATGACTCATGGCTAATGCCGTGGTGGTAGCTCCAACAGCCACCAATGAGATGGCAGTAACAATGGCAGCTGTAATTCCAAGATCCCTTTTCTGTCTGAAGAGAGTCATAGCTTGAGGGCATCAACGGGCACAGACACCCAGCGAGGCATGTGAGTAAACACCTAGTAAATTTACTAGCATTACAGCATTGGGCAAAAAAGCAAGTATCATTACTACAATTACTTGGCTCTATCTGGCTAATAATGAATAAAAATGGGTGATGTAAACAAACAGGTGTGGGCTTATAGGAAATATTATGAGAAGCCTTAACCCCCTCGTTGGAACATCCTGCATTGGTTCTAGAACTAGCAGTGGTGGTGTCCGAGGTCTGAGTAGGTTCATGAGACCATTGCCCCCAGGGGCGAGACGTGCTCCATGTAAATTGACTAACTCCATGTTGTCCTCCACTTTTGAAAGTCATTTAAGGTTCTTAAATTACTAGTTTTTCCCTTTTTTTAAAATTTTTCATCAATTACACTTTATTCACTCTGCATCCCCCCATAAGCCCCTCCCTCCCCTCGCAATCCCACCCTCCCTCCTCCCTCTGCATGCATGCCACTCCCCAAGTCCACTGATAGGGGAGGTTCTCCTCTCCTTTCTGATCTTACTCCATCAGTTCACATCAAAAGTGGCTGCATTGTCCTCTACTATGGCCTGGTACAGTTGCTCCCCCTCGGGAGGAGGTGACTAAAGAGCAGGCCAGTCAGTTCATGTCAGAGGCAGCCCCTCTTCTCATTACTATGTAACCCAATTGGACTCTGAACTGCCCTGGGCTACATCTGTGCAGGGGTTCTGGGTTATCTCTATCAATAGTCCTTGGTTGGAGTATGAGTCTCTGGGAAGTTCCCTGTGTTCAAATTTTCTTGTTCTGTTGCTCTCCTTGTGCAGACCCTGTCCTCTCTTGCTCTTGCTCTTTCCCAGTTCTTACATAAAATTCCATTCACTCTGCCCAACAGTTGCCCATCAGGCTTAGCTTCTGCTTTGATAGTCTGTAGGGCAGAGGCTTTCAGAGACCCTCTGTGGTAGGTTCCTTGATTGTTTCCTCTTTTCTTCTTCTTCTGATGTCCATCCTCTTTGCCTTTCCGGATGGGGATTAGACATTTTAGTTAGCGTCCTCTCTCTTGCTTAGCAGAACTCCAACAGCACAGGCTCTAAGAGCAACAATCAATAAATGGGACCTCATGAAACTGAAAAGCTTCTGCAAAACAAAGGACACCGTCATCAAAACAAAGTGATCTTCTAAAGATTGAGAAAGAATCTTCACCAAACCTTTATCTGACAGAGGACTCATATCAAGTATATATAAAGAACTAAAGAAATTGAAAAGCAGCAAACCAAGTAACCCACATAAAAAATGGGGAACAGAGCTAAACAGAGAATTCTCTGTAGAGGAATACCGAACGGCAGAGAAGCACTTAAAGAACTGCTCAACCTCACTAGCCATTAGGGAAATGCAAAGTAGTGTTTGCACAGAAAGAAACACCCAGAAACACAAAGCACTACTTTGTAAACTAAATCAAATGAGTGTCTCTTGATCAATTAGAAATACAGGAAAACTGAAAAGCGATATATCGAAATGTATGGCAAAGAAACAAGTTTTCATCGAAAGAACCGAAACGCAAAGCAAAACGTTGTAATCTAATTCACATTTGTGTCGCCTGTTCAATTATTATAACAGGAAAACTGAAAAGTGATATAACACTAAACTTACCCTAAGCCCTTAAGCCTAACCCTAACCATAACACTAACCCTGACCCCTAACCCTAAACCTAACCCTAACCCTATCCCTAACCCTACCTAACCCTAACACTAAACCTAAACCTAACCTAACCTAACCCTAACTTGTTCCAACAAGTTTCCAACGAAAAAGAACATGAGCATAAAGCACTACTTTGTAAACTAAATCACATGTGTGCCACTCGCTCAATTAGGATTACAGGAAAACTGAAAAGTGATATAACGCACTGTACAGCACAGGAACAAGTTTTGAACCAAAGAACAGAAAAGCAAAGCACTACTTTTAAACGGAATCACAGGTGTGTTGCTCGCACAGTTAGGATTACAGGAAAATGGAAAAGTGTTATCTCGCACTGTATTGCACAGAAACAAGTTTCCATCGAAAGAACAAAAACACAAAGCACAACTTTGTAAACTATTTCACATACATGTTGCCCATGCAATTATTATAACAGGAAAACCGAAACGTGATATATCGAACTGTACAGCTCAGAAACAAGTTTCCATAATAAGAACAGAAACGTAAAGCCCTACTTTGTAAACAAAATCACATGTGTGTCACTGGCTCAATTAGGAATACAGGAAAACTGAAAAGCGATTTATCCAGGTGTACTGCAACGAAACAAGTTTTCATCGAAAGAACAGAAACGCAAAGCACAACTTTGTGAACTAATTCACATTCGTGTCGCCTGTTCAATTATTATAACAGGAAAACTGAAAAGTGGTATAACCTAACCCTAACCCGGGCCCCTAACCCTAAACCTAACCCTAACCCTAACCCTAACACCTAACCCTAACCGTAACACTAACCTAACCTAACCTAACCCTAACCCAAACCCTAACCTAACTCTAACCTAACACTAACACTAACTTGTTCCTATGAGTAACAAGTATCCAACGAAAGAACATAAATGCAAAGCACTACTTTGTAAACTAAATCACATGTGTGCCACTCACTCAAATAGAAATACAGGAAAACTGAAAAGTGATATAACGCACTGTACAACACAGGAACAAGTTTTGAGCGAAAGAACAGAAAAGCGAGCACTACTTTTAAGCGGAATCACATGTGTGTCGCTCGCACAATTAGGAATAAAGGAAAACGGAAAAGTGTTACCTCGCACTGTATGGAACAGAAACAAGTTTTCATCGAAGGAACAGAAACACAAAGCACAACTTGGTAACCTAATTCACATTTGTGTCGCCATTTCAATTATTATAACAGGAAAACTGAAAAGTGGTATAACCTAACCCTAACCCGGACGCTAACCCTAAACCTAACCTAAACCTAATCCTAACCCTAACACCTAACCCTAACCGTAACCTAACCTAACCCTAATCCTAACCTAACCTAACCTAACTAACCTAACCCTAACCTAACCTAACCTAACTTGTACCTATCAGTAACAAGTATCCAACGAAAGAACATAAACACAAAGCACTACATTGTAAACTAAATCACATGTGTGCAACTCGCTCAAATAGAAATACAGGAATACTGAAAAGTGATATAACGCACTGTACAGCACAAGAACAAGTTTCAAGCGAAAGAACAGAAAAACAAAGCACTACTTTTAAGCGGAATCACATGTGTGTCGCTCGCTCAATTAGGAATAGAGGAAAGCGGAAAAGTATTAACTCACGCTGTATGGCACAGAAACAAGTTTCCATCGACAGAATAGAAGCATAAAGCACAACTTTGTAAACTAATTCTCATGTGTGTCGCTCACTCAATTAGAATACACGGAAACTGAAAGCGATATATCAAAATGTGCGGCAAAGAAACAAGTTTTCATCTAAAGAACAGAAGCGCAAAAAGCACAACTTTGTAAACTAATTCACATTAGTGTGTCGCCTGTTCAATTATTATAACAGGAAAACTGAAAAGTGATATAACCCTAACCTTACCTAAGCACTTAAGCCTAAACCTAACCCTAACCTAACCTGACCCCTAACCTAAACCTAACACTAACCCTATCCTAACCCTACCGTAACCCTAACACTAAACCTAAGCCTAACCTAACCTAACCTAACTTGTTCCAACAAGTTTCCAGCGAAAAAGAACATAAGCATAAAGCACTACTTAGTAAACTAAATCACATGTGTGCCATAAGTTCAATTAGGAATACAGGAAAACTTAATAGTGATATAATGCACTGTACAGCACAGGAACAAGTTTCAAACCAAGAACAGAAAAGCAAAGCACTACTTTTTAAGCGGAATCACATGTGTGTTGCTCACACAGTTAGGAATACAGGAAAGCGGAAAAGTGTTATCTCGCCCTGTATTGCACAGAAACAAGTTTCCATCGAAAAGAACAGAAACGCAAAGCACAGCTTTTTAAACTAATTCACATATGTGTCGCCCGTTCAATTATTATAACATAAAAATTGAAAAGTGATATATCAAACTGTACAGCACAGGAACAATTTTCCATCGAAAGAACAGAAATGCAAAGCACCACTTTGTAAACTAAATCACATGTGTGTCACTGGCTCAATTAGGAATACAGGAAAACTGAAAAGTGATACATCACATTATACAGCACTGACACAAGTTTCCAACAGAAGAAATGAAACGCAAAGAACTACTTTGTAAACTAAATCACATGTGTGTCGTTTAGCTCAATTAGGAATACACGAAAACTGAAAAGCGATATATCGAAATGTATGGCAAAGAAACAAGTTTTCATCTAAAGAACAGAAATGAAAAGCACAACTTTGTAAACTAATTCAAATTCGTGGCGCCTGTTCAATTATTATAACAGGGAAAGTGAAAGGAGATATAACCATAACTGAAACCCTAAGCCCCTAAACATAACCCTAACCCAAAACCTAACCCTAACCTAACCCTAACCCTAGCGGTAACCTAACAATAACCCTACCTAACCTAACCTAACCCTAACCCTAACACTAACCCTAACCTAAACCTAAACCTAACCCTAACTTGTTCCTAACAGGAACAAGTTTCCAACGAAAAGAACAGAAGCATAAAGCACTACTTTGTAAACTAAATCACATGTGTGCCACTCACTCAATTAGGAATACAGGAAAACTGAAAAGTGATATAACGCACTGTACAGCACAGGAACAAGTTTCAAAGTAAAGAACAGAAAAGCAAAGCCCTACTTTTAATCGGAATCACAGGTGTGTCACTTGCACAATTAGGAATACAGGAAAACTAAAAAGTGTTATCTCGCACTGTACAGCACAGAAACAAGTTTCCATCAGAAGAACAGAAATGCAAAGCACAACTTTGTGAAGTAATTCACATACATGTCGCCCGTTCAATTATTATAACAGGAAAACTGAAAAGTGACATATCGAACTGTACAGCACAGGAACAAGTTCCAATCGATAGAACAGAAACACAAAACACAAGTTTGTAAACTAATTCACATATGTGTTGCCCGTTCAATTATTGTAACAGGAAAGCTGAAAAGGGATATATCACACTGTACAGCCGAGAAACAAGTTTCCAACAGAAGAACAGAAACCCAAAGCAGTACTTTGTAAAGTAATTCACATAGGCGTCGCCCGTTCAATTATTATAACAGGAAAACTGAAAAGTGATATAACCATAACCTAACCCTAAGCCCATAACCTAACCTAAACCTAACCTAACTCTAACCCTAACCCTAACCCTACCTAACCCTAACCTAACCTAACCTAACTTGTTCCTAACAGGAACAAGTTTCCAACGAAAGAACATAAACACAAAGCACTACTTTATAAACTAAATCACATGTGTGTCACTCACTCAATTAGGAATATAGGAAAACTGAAAAGTGTTATCTCGCACTGTACGGCACAGAAACAAGTTTCCATGGAAAGAACAGAAACGCAAACTACTACTTTGTAAACTAATTCACAAACGTGTCCCCGGTCAATTATTATAACAGGAAAACTGAAAAGTGATATATCGCACTGTACAGCACAGGAACAAGTTTCAAACGAAAGACCAGAAGGGCAAAGCACTATTTTTAAACGGAATCACATGTGTGTCGCTCACTCAATTAGGAATACAGGAAACCGGAGAAGTGTTATCTCGCACTGTACGGCACAGAAACAAGTTTCCATTTAAAGAACAGAAACACAAAGCACAACTTTGTAAACTAATTCACTTAAGTGACGCCCGCTCAATTATTATAACAGGAAAACTGAAAAGTGATGTATCACACTGTACAGCACAGAAACAAGTTTACAACAGAAGAACAGAAAGCGCAAAGCGACTTTGTAAACTAAATCACATTTGTGTCGCTGACTCAATTAGGAATACAGGAAAGCGGAAAAGTGTTATCTAGACTGTATGCGGCACAGAAACAAGTTTCCAACAAAAGAACAGAAAGCATAAAGCACTACTTTGTAAACTAAATCACATGTGTGTCGCTGCATGCAGTTAGGAATACATTAAAACTGGAAAGGGATATATTGAAATGTATGGCAAAGAAACAATTTTCATAGAAAGAACACAAGCATAAAGCACAACTTTGTAAACTAATTCACATTCCTGTAGCCTGTTCAATTATTATAACAGGAAAACTGAAAAGTGGTATAACCCTAACCTAACCCATAGCCCTAACCTAAACCTAAACCTAACCTAACTTGTTCCTAACAGGAGCAGTGTCCAACGAAAGAACAGAAAGCAAAAAGCACTACTTTGAAAACTAAATCACATGTGTGACTCTTGCTTAATTAGGAATACAGGAAAACTGAAAAGTGATATAACACGCTGTATAGCACAGGAATAAGTTTGAACCAAAGAACAGAACAGTAAAGCACTACTTTTAATGGGAATCACATGTGGGTCGCTCGCTCAATTAGGAATCAGGAAAGCGGAAAAGTGTTATCTCGCGCTACGGCACAGAAACAAGTTTCCATCGAGAAAGAACCTAAACTCAAAGCACAACTCTGTAAACTAATTCACATACGTGTCCCCGTTCAATTATTATGACAGAAAAACTAAAAAGTGATATATCACACTCTACAGCATAGAAACAAGTTTCCAACAAAAGAACAGAAAGCATAAAGCACTACTTTGTAAACTATTTCACATGTGTGTTGTTCACTCGATTAGGAATACAGGAAAACTGAAAAGCGATATATCAAAATGAATGGCAAAGAAACATGTTTTCATGGAAAGAACAGAAACAGAAAGCACAACTTTGTAAACTAATTCACATTCGTATTGCCTTTTCAATTATTATAACAGGAAAACTGAAAAGTGGTATAACCTAACCTAACCTAAGCCTAACCTAACCTAACACTAACCTAAGCCCTAACCTAACCTAACCTAATCGTAATCCTAACCCTAACCTAACCCAAAACCCTTTTCTGTCTGAAGAGAGTCATGGCGTGAGGGCATCAGCGGGCACAGGCACCAGCGGGCATGTGAGTAACCAGCTAGTAAATTTACTAGCATTACAGCGTGGGCAAAAAAGCAAGTATCATTACTAAAATTACTTGGCTCTATCTGGCTAATAATGAATAAAAATGGGGGATGTAAACAAACAGGTGTGGGCTTATAGGAAATATTATGAGAAGCTTTAACCCCCTCGTTGGAACATCCTGCATTGGTTCTAGAACTAGCAGTGGTGGTGTCCGAGGTCTGAGTAGGTTCAGGAGACCATTGCCACCAGGGGCGAGACGTGCTCCATGTAAATTGACTAACTCCATGTTTTCCTCCACTTTTGAAAGTCATTTAAGGTTCTTAAATTATTAGTTTTTCCCTTTTTTTAAAATTTTTCATCAATTACACTTTATTCACTCTGCATCCCCCCATAAGCCCCTCCCTCCCCTCGCAATCCCACCTTCACTCCTCCCTCTGCATGCATGCCACTCCCCAAGTCCACTGATAGGGGAGGTTCTCCTCTCCTTTCTGATCTTACTCCATCAGTTCACATCAAAAGTGGCTGCATTGTCCTCTACTATGGCCTGGTAAGGTTGCTCCCCCTCAGGAGGAGGTGACTAAAGAGCAGGCCAGTCAGTTCATGTCAGAGGCAGCCCCTCTTCTCATTACTATGTAACCCAATTGGACTCTGAACTGCCCTGGGCTACATCTGTGCAGGGGTTCTGGGTTATCTCTATGAATAGTCCTTGGTTGGAGTATGAGTCTCTGGGAAGTTCCCTGTGTTCAAATTTTCTTGTTCTATTGCTCTACTTGTGGAGACCCTGTCCTCTCCAGCTCTTACTCTTTCCCAGTTCTTACATAAAATTCCATTCACTCTGTCCAACAATTCCCCATCAGGCTTAGCTTCTGCTTTGATAGTCTGTAGGGCAGAGGCTTTCAGAGACCCTCTGTGGTAGGTTCTTAGGTTGTTTCTCTTTTTCTTCTTCTTCTGATGTCCATCCTCTTTGCCTTTCGGATGTGGATTAGACATTTTAGTTGGGGTCCTCTCTCTTGCTTAGATTCTTTAGATGCACCTGTTTTAGTGGGTTTGTCCTATGTTGTATGTCTATATGAGTGAGTATATACCATGTTTGTCTTTTTGCTTCTGGGACAACTCACTCAGGATGATCCTTTCCAGATCCACCATTTACCTGCAAATTTCATGATTTCCTCATTTTTCATTGCTGAGTAATATTCCATTGTGTAGATGTACCACATTTTCTGCATCCATTCTTCAGTTGGGGGGCATCTGGGTTGTTTCCAGCTTCTGGCTATTACAAATAAAGCTGCTACGAACAAGGCTGAGCAAATTTCCTTTTTGTGTGCTTGAGCCTCTTTTGGATATATGCCTAGGAGTGGTATGGCTGGATCTTGGGGAAGCACTATTCCTAGTTTTCTGAGAAAAGGCCAGATTGATTTCCAGAGTGTTTGTACCAGTTTACATTCCCACCAGCAGTGGAGAAGGGTTCCTCTTTCTCCACAACCTCTCCAGCATGTGTTGTCACTTGAGTTTTTGATCTTGGCCATTCTCATGGGTGTAAGGTGAAATATCAGGGTTGTTTTCATTTGCATTTCCCTAATGGCTAGTGAAGGTTGAGCATTTCTTTAAGTGCTTCTCTGCCATTTGGTATTCCTCTACAGAGAATTCTCTGTTTAGCTCTGTTCCCCATTTTTTAAGTGGATTACTTGGTTTGCTGCTTTTCAGCTTCTTTTGTTCTTTATATATACTTGATATGAGTCCTCTGTCAGATAAAGGGTTGGTGAAGATTCTTTCCCAATCTGTAGGAGGTCGCTTTGTTTTGATGAAGGTGTCCTTTGCTTTGCAGAAGCTTTTCACTTTCATGAGGTCCCGTTTATTGATTGTTGCTCTTAGAGCCTGTGCTGTTGGAGTTCTGTTCAGGAAGTTTTCCCCTGTACTAATGAGTTCTAGGGTATTCCCCACTTTTTTTTCAAGCCGATTTAATGTGTCTGGTTTTATGTTGAGGTCTTTGATCCACTTGGACTTCAGTTTTGTGCAGTGTGATAAGTATGGATCTATTTTCATTTTTCTACATGTAGACATCCAGTTGGACCAGCACCATTTGTTGAAGATGCTATCTTTTTTCCATTGTATGGTTTTGGCGTCTTTGCCAAATATCAGGTGTCCATAAGTGTGTGGGTCTATTTCTGGGTCCCCTGTTCGGTTCCATTGATCCACCATTCTGTTTCTATGCCAGTACCATGCAGTTTTTAAAACTGTTGCTCTATAGTACAACTTAAGATCAGGGATGGAGATACCTCCAGAAGATCTTTTATTGTAGAGGATTGTTTTAGCAATTCTGGGTTTCTTGTTATTCCATATGAAGTTGAGAATTTTTCTTTCCAAGTCTGTAAAGAATTGTGTTGGTAATTTGATGGGCATTGCATTGAATCTGTAGATTGCTTTTGGTAAGATGGCCATTTTTACTATGTTAATCCAACCAAGCCATGAGCATCGGAGATCTTTCCATCTTCTCATATCTTCTTCTAGTTCTTTCTTCAGAGATTTGAAATTTTTTTCATACAAGTCTTTGACTTCCTTGGTTAGGGTTACTCTGAGGTACCTTATGTCATTTGTGGCTATTGTGAAGGGTGTTGTTTCCCTAATTTCTTTCTCAGCCCTTTTGTCTTTTGTATACAGGAGGGCTACTGATTTTGAGTTAATTTTGTATCCGGCCACTTTGCTGAAGGTGTTTATCAGCTGTAGGAGTTCCCTGGTAGAATTTTTGGGGTCACTCACGTATACCATCATATCATCTGCAAATAGTGATAATTTGACTTCTTCCTTTCCAATTTGTATCCCCTTGATCTCCTTCAACTGTCTTATTGCTCTAGCAAGGACTTCAGAACTATGTTGAAGAGATATGGAAGTGTGGGCAGCCTTGTCTTGTCCTTGATTTCAGTAGGATTGCTTTAAGTTTCTCTCTGTTCAGTTTGATGTTGGCTATAGGTTTGCTGTATATCGCCCTTACTATTTTTAGATATGTGCCTTGTATCCCTGATCTCTCCAATACTTTAAACATGAATGGATGTTGGATTTTGTCAAAGGCTTTTTCAGCATCTAGGGAGATTTTCATGTGTTTTTTTTTTTCTTTCAATTTGTTAATATGGTGGATCACATTGATGGATTTCCGTATATTGAACCATCCCTGCATACCTGGGATGAAGCCTACTTGATCATGGTGGATGATATCTTTGATGTGTTCTTGTATTCGGTTTGTGAGTATTTTGTTGAGTATTTTTGCATCAATGTTCATAAGGGAGATTGGCCTGAAATTCTCTTTCTTTGTTGAGTCTTTGTGAGATTTAGGTACCAAGGTGACTGTGGCTTCATAGAATGAGTTTGGTAATGCTCCTTCTGTTTCTATTTTGTGGAATAGTTTGAAGAGAGTTGGTGTTAGCTCTTCTTTGAATGTTTGGTAGAATTCTGCGCTGAAACCATCAAGGTCCTGGGCTTTTTTTGGATGGGAGACTTTTCGATGACTGCTTCTATTTCCTTGGGGATATAGGACTATTTAATTGATTTACCTGGTCCTGATTTAGCTTTGGTAAGTGGAATCGATCAAGAAAATTGTCCATTTCATTGAAATTTTCAAATTTTTGTTCCATTATAGACTTTTGAAGTAAGTCCTAATGATTGTAGATTTCCTCAGTGTCTGTAGTTATGTCCCCCTTTTCATTTCTGATTTTGTTGATTTGGATGGTGTCTCACTGCCTTTTAGTTAGCTTGGCTAAGGGTTTGTCTATCTTGTTGATTTTCTCAAAGAACCAGCTCTTGGTTTCATTGATTCTTTGAATTGTTTTATTTGTTTCTAATTGATTGATTTCAGCCATGAGTTTGATTATTTCCAGCCGTCTGCTCCTTCTTGGTGTGTCTGCTTCTTCTTTTTCTAGGGTTTTTAAGTGAGCCATTAAGTTGCTTGAATCGCTGTCTCAAATTTCTCCTTGAAGGCACTTAGTGCTATGAACTTTCATCTTAGCACTGCTTTCATTGTGTCCCACAAGTTTGGGTATGTTGTGTCTTCATTTTCATTGAGTTCTAGGAAGATTTTAATTTCTTTCTTTATTTCTTCCCTGAACCAGCTGTCTTTTAGTAGCAAGTTGTTCAGTTTCCATGTATGTGTAGGCTTTTTGCTATTTCTGTTGTTACTGAGGTCCAGCTTTATTCCATGGTGATCCGACAGGATACAAGGGATTATTTCAATCTTCCTGTATTTGTTGAGGCTTGCTTTGTGACCAACTATGTGGTCTATTTTGGAGAAGGTTCCATGAGGTGCTGAGAAGAAGGTAAATTCTTTTTTGTTTGGGTGTAGGGTTCTGTAAATATCTGTTAGGTCCATTTGGTTCATTACCTCTGTTAGAGATATTGTTTCTTTGTTTAATTTCTGTTTTGTTGACCTGTCCTTTGTTGAGAGTGGGGTGTTGAAGTCTCCTACTATTAGTGTGTGGGGAGTTATATGTGGTTTAAGTTTTATCAATGTTTCTTTCACAAATGTGGGTGCCCTTGTATTTGGGGCATAGATGTTCAGGATTGTGATGTCTTCTTGGTGGAATTTTCCCTTGATGAGTATGAAGTGTCCTTCCCCATCTCTTTTGATTAATTTTGGTTGAAAGACTATTTTATCAGATATTAGAATGGCTACTCCTGCTTGCTTCTTGGGTCCATTTGCTTGAAAAGCCGTCTTCCATCCCTTTACCCTCAGGTAATGTCTATCTTTGTGTCTTAGGTGTGTTTCTTGTATACAACAGATTGCTGGGTTTTGTTTACGCATCCATTCTGTTAGTCTGTGTTTTTATTGGAGAATTCAGTCCATTGATATTGAGAGAGAGTAATGACCAGTGGCTGTTAAATCCTTTGACTTTGATGTTGGCTGTGGTCATATGGTTGTGTGCTTGGTTGCTTTTTGTTTTACTGAAGTGAGGTTATTTATTTCCTGTGTTTTCTTAAATGTAGCTAGCTTTCTTGGGTTGTGAGTACTGCTGTGGTGTCTCGGAGCACTCAGTTCTGTCTGTTTGCAATCTGCAGTCTGCTAGACTTTCCCTAGGTGACCCCAGCAGCACTGTTTCTTCCTTCTCTGTGGGGTCCTCTCTGAACAGGGGTTCCCAGTCCCTGTTGTACTGGGATGCACAGCTTGTCTGTACTGCTGAGCTGGCATAAAAAGCTCTCTGTCTTGTGGCAGGAGCTCGGCTGTGATGGCGGCAGAGACTTTCCGGGAGAGACTGGGTGACCTGCGAACAGACCCACAACCCTGCTTCCCTATGGGATCCCCTCGAGACTGGGACTCCCAGTCTCAGGTACCCTGTGCCCATGGATCACCTTGGGAAGTGGCAGGGGGCAGCGTCCGCTTGCAGCTCCAGCCGGAGACCCAAACCCCGCGTTACCAGGGATTTCTTCCCGGTTTTGGCTGTGCAGCCTACAGGGGACCCGACCGACCGATTCCCACGCTGTAGGAGCCTCCCCTCAACTGGGAAACACGATCCATGTAGTTTCAGGGCCCTGAGTTCAGTCTCCTGGTCTCTGCCGGATAGTGCTGTCTTGCTGCTCAAGTGCTGTTTTCCCGGCGCCACCATCTTGGCTCCAAAGCACTACTTTTAAAGGGAATCACATGTGTGTCGCTCGCTCAGTTAGGAATACAGGAAAACTGAAAGTGTTACCTTGCACTGTACGGCACAGAAAAAAGTTTCCATCGAAAGAACAGAAATGCAAAGCACAACTTTGTAAACTAATTCAAATTCGTGTTGCCCGTTCAATTATTATAACAGGAAAACTGAAAAGTGATATATCAAACTGTACAGCACAGGAACAAGTTTCCATCGAAAGAACAGAAATGCAAAGCACAACTTTGTGAACTAATTCACATACGTGTTGCCCGTTTAATTATTATAACAGGAAAACTGAAAAGTGATACATCACACTGTACAGCACAGAAACAAGTTTCCAAAGAAGAACAAAAGCATAAAGCACTACTTTGTAAAGTAAATCACACATGTGTGTCGCTCGCTCAATTAGGAATACAGGAAAACTGAAAAGCAATATATCGAAATGTACAGCAAAAAACAAGTTTTCATCGAAAGAACAGAAGCATAAAAAGCACAACTTTGTAAACTAATTCACATTAGGTAATAAGCCTGTTCAATTATTATAACAGGAAAACTGAAAGAGATTTAACCTAACCTAACCTAAGCCCCTAACCTAAACCTAACCTAACCCTAACCTCTAACCTAACCTAACCATAACACTAACCTACCTAAACCTAACCTAACCTAACCTAAACCTAACCTAACTTGTTCCTAACAGGAACAAGTTTCCAAAAAAAGAACATAAGCATAAAGCACTACTTTGTAAACTAAATGACATGTGTGCCACTTGATCAATTAGGAATAGAGGAAAACTGAAAAATGATATAACGCACTGTATTGCACAGGAACAAGTTTCGAACCAAAGAACAGAAAAGCAAAGCACTACTTTTAAGCGGAATCACATGTGTTTCGCTTGCTGAATTAGGAATACAGGAAAACTGAACAGTGTTATCTCTCAGTGTATGACACAGAAACAAGTTTCCATTGAAAGAACAGAAACACAAAGCACAACTTTGTAAACTAATTCACATACGTGTCGCCTGTTCAATTATTATAACAGGAAAACTGAAAAGTGACATATCGAACTGTACAGCACAGGAACAAGTTTCGATGGAAAGAACAAGCATAAAGCACAACTTTGTAAACTAATTCACATACGTTTAGCCCATTCAATTATTATAACAGGAAAACTGAAAAGTGTTATAACCTAACCTAACCGTAAGCCCTAACCTAAGACTAAGCCTAAACCTAACCTAACCCTAACCCTAACTGTAACCCTAACCTAACTCTAACCTTACCTAACATTAACACTAACCTAACCCTACCCTAACTCTAAGCCAAAGCCTAAGCCTAAGCCTAACCCTAACCTAACTTGTTCCTAACAGGAACAAGTTTCCAAAAAAGAACAAAAGCATAAAACACTACTTTGTAAACTAAATCACATGTGTGCCACTCGCTCAATTAGGAATACAGGAAAACTGAAAAGTGATATATCGCACTGTACAGCACAGGATCGAGTTTGAACAAAAGAACAGAAAAGCAAAGCACTACTTTTAAGCGGAATCACATGTGTGTCGCTCGCTCAATTAGGAATACAGGAAAACTGAAAAGTATTATCTCACACTGTGCGGCACAGAAAAAGTTTCCATCGAAAGAACAGAAGCATAAAGCTCAATTTTGTAAACTAATTCACATCGTGTCACCCGATCAATTATTATAACAGGAAAACTGAAAAGTGATATATTGAACTGTATAGCACAGGAAAAAGTTTCCATCGAAAGAACAAGCATAAAGCACAAAGTTGTAAACTAATTCACATAAGTGTCGCCCGTTCAATTATTATAACAGGAAAACTGAAAAGTGATATATCACACTATACAGCATAGAAACAAGTTTCCAACAGAAGAACAGAAATGCAAAGCACTACTTTGTAAACTAAATCACTTGTGTGTCGCTTGCTCAATTAGGAATACAGGAAAACTAAAAAGTGATATATCGAAATGTGCGGCAAAGAAACAAGTTTTCATCGAAAGAACAGAAACACAAAGCACAAGCGTTGTAAACAAATTCACATTTGTGTCGCCCGTTCAATTATTATAACAGGAAAACTGAAAAGTGATATAACCTAACCTAACCGTAAGCCCCTAAACCTACCTAACCTAACCATAACCCTAACCCCTATCCCGAGACCTAACCTAACCTAACCCTACCTAAACCTAACCTAGCCTAACCTAAACCTAACCTAGCAGTCCTAACAGGAACAAGTTTCCAACAAAAAAGAACATAAGCATAAAGCACTACTTTGTAAACTAAATCACATGTGTGCCACTCGCTCAATTAGGAATACAGGAAAACTGAAAAGTGATATAACGCACTGTACAGCACAGGAACAAGTTTCAAGCGAAAGAATAGAAAAGCAAACCACTACTTTTAAGCGGAATCACATGTGTGTCTCTCTCTCAATTAGGAATACAGGAAAACTGAAAAGTGTTATCTCCCACTGTATGGCACAGAAACAAGTTTCCATCGAAAGTACAGAAAAGCATAAAGCATGACTTTGTAAACTAATTCACATACGTGTCACGGTTTAATTATCATAACAGGAAAACTGAAAAGTGATATATCGAAATGTACAGCACAGGAACAATTTTTTCATCGAATGAACAAAAACACAAAGCACAACTTTGTAAACTAATTCACATTCGTGTCGCCTGTTCAAATATTATAACAGGAAAACTGAAAAGTGATACAACCTAACCTAACCTAAGCCCTAACCCTACCATAACACAACCCTAACCTAACCCTAACCTAACCCTACCTAACCTAACCTAACCTAACCATAACCCTAAACATAACCTAACCTAAGAATAACCTAACAGCTAACCTAAACCTAAACCTAACCCTAACCTAACCCTAAACCTACGCTAACTTTATCCTAACAGGAATAAGTTTCCAATCAAAGAACATAAACGCAAAGCACTACTTTGTAAACTAAGTCATATGTGTGCCATTCGCTCAATTAGGAATACAGGAAAACTGAAAAGTGATATAACGCACTGTACAGCACAGGAACAAGTTTCCAACTAAAGAAGAGAAAAGCAAAGCACTATTTTGTAAACTAAATCACATGTGTGTCGCTCGCACAATTAGGAATACAGGAGAGCTGAAAAGTGATATATCGCACCATACAGCACAGAAACATGTTTCCAATAAAAGGACAGAAAAGCAAAGCACTACTTTTAAACAGAATCACATGGGTGTCGCTCGCTCAATTAGGAATACAGTAAAACTGAAAAGTGTCATCTCTCACTGTAAGGCACAGAAACAAGTTTCCATCGAAGGAACAGACACGCAAAGCACAACTTTGTAAACTAATTCACATTCGTGTCGCCTGTTCAAATATTATAACAGGAAAACTGAAAAGTGATACAACCCTAACCTAACCTAAGCCCCTAACCCTACCATAACACAAACCCTAACCCTAACCTAACCTAACCTAACCCTAACCCTACCTAACCTAACCTAACCATAACCATAACCTAAACATAACCCTAACCTAAGACTAACCTAACAGCTAACCTAAACCTAACCTAACCTAACCTAACCTAAACCTAGCGCTTCTTTATCCTAACAGGAATAAGTTTCCAATCAAAGAACATAAGCATAAAGCACTACTTTGTAAACTAAGTCATATGTGTGCCATTCGCTCAATTAGGAATACAGGAAAACTGAAAAGTGATATAACGCACTGTACAGCACAGGAACAAGTTTCCAACTAAAGAAGAGAAAAGCAAAGCACTATTTTGTAAACTAAATCACATGTGTGTCGCTCGCACAATTAGGAATACAGGAGAGCTGAAAAGTGATATATCGCACCATACAGCACAGAAACAAGTTTCCAATAAAAGAACAGAAAAGCAAAGCACTACTTTTAAACAGAATCACATGGGTGTCACTCGCTCAATTAGGAATACAGGAAAACTGAAAAGTGTCATCTCTCACTGTAAGGCACAGAAACAAGTTTCCATCGAAGAAGGAAAAAGACACATAAAGCACAACTTTGTAAACTAATTCACATACGTGTTGGCCTTTCAATTATTATAACAGGAAAACTAAAAAGTGATATATCGCACTGTACAGCACAGGAACAATTTTCCAACAAAAACACAGAAAAGCAAAGCACTACTTTTAAACGGAATCACATGTTTGTCGCTCGCTCAATTAGGAATACAGGAAAACTGAAAAGTGTTAACTCACAAAGTATGGCACAGAAAAAGTTTCCATTGAAGGAACAGAAAAGCAAAGAACAACTTTGTAAACTAATTCACATATGTGTCGCCTGTTCAATTATTATAACAGGAAAAGTGAAAAGTGATATAACCCTAACCTAACTCTAACCTAACCTAAAATCGTAACCCTAACTCTAACCTAACACTAACCCTAACCCCTAACCTAACCTAACCATAACCATAACCCTAACCTAACCTAACCCTAACCTAACCCTAAACCTAACCTAACCTAACCTAACCTAACTTGTTCCTAACAGGAAAAAGTTTCCAGCGAAAAGAACATAAGCACAAAGCACTACTTTGTAAAGTAAATCACATGTGTGTCACTCGCTCAATTAGGAATACAGGAAAACTGAAAAGTGATATAACGCACTGTACAGCACAGGAACAAGTTTTCAACCAAGAACAGAAAAGCAAAGCACTACTTTTAAGCGGAATCACATGTGTGTCGCTCGCTCAATTAAGAATACAGGAAAACTGAAAAGTGTTATCTTGCACTGTATGGCACAGAAACAAGTTTCCATCGAAAGAACAGAAATGCAAATCACAACTTTGTAAATTAATTCACATATGTGTTGCCCTTTCAATTATTATAACAGGAAAACTATAAAGCGATATATCACACTGTATAGCACAGAAACAAGTTTCCAACACAAGAATACAAACACAAAGCACAACTTTGTAAACTAATTCACATACCTGTCGCCTGTTCAATTATTATAACTTGAAAACTGAAAAGTGATATAACCCTAACCTAACAATAAACCCGTAATCCTAACCTAACCTAACACTAACCATAATCCTAACCTAACCCTAACCTAACCTAAAGCGTAACCCTACCTAACCCTAACCTAACCTAACCTAAATGGTTCCTAACAGGAACCATTTTCCAGAAAGAACATAAACACAAAGCACTCGTTGTAAACTAAATCACATGTGTGTCACTCGCACAATTTGGAATACAGGAAAACTGAAATGTGATATAATGCACTGTACAGCACAGGTCTTAGTTTCTATAGATGCACAGGTTTTAGTGCGTTTGTCCTATTTTGTATGTATATATGAGTGAGTATATACCATGTGTGTCTTTTTGCTACTGGGACAACTCACTCAGGATGATCCTTTCCAGATCCCACCATTTACCTGCAAATTTCATGATTTCCTCATTTTTCATTGCTGAGTAATATTCCATTGTGTAGATGTACCACATTTTCTGCATCCATTCTTCAGTTGAGGGGCATCTGGGTTGTTTCCAGCTTCTGGCTTTTACAAATAAAGCTGCTACGAACATGGTTGAGGAAATTTCCTTTTTGTGTGCTTGAACCTCTTTTGGATATATGCCTAGGAGTGGTATGGCTGGATCTTGGGGAAGCACTATTCCTAGTTGTCTGAGAAAACACCAGATTGATTTCCAGAGTGGTTGTACCAGATTACATTCCCACCAGCAGTGGAGAAGGGTTCCTCTTTCTCCACAACCTCTCTAGCATGTGTTATCACTTGAGTTTTTGATCTTGGCCATTCTCATGGGTGTTAGGTGAAATCTCAGGGTTGTTTTCATTTGCATTTCCCTAATTGCTAGTGAGGTTGAGCATTTCTTTAAGTGCTTCTCTGCCTTTCGGTATTCCTCTACAGAGAATTCTCTGTTTAGCTCTGTTCCCCATTTTTTAAGTGGGTTATTGGTTTGCTGCTCTTCAGCTTCTTTAGTTCTTTATATATACTTGATATGAGTCCTCTGTCAGATAAAGGGTTGGTGAAGATTCTTTCCCAATCTGTAGGAGATCGCTTTGTTTTGATGACGGTGTCCTTTGTTTTGCAGAAACTTTTCAGTTTCATGAGGTCCCGTTTATTGATTGTTGCTCTTAGAGCCTGTGCTGTTGGAGTTCTACTAAGCAAGAGAGAGACCCTAAATAAAATGATTAATCCCCATCCGGAAGGGCCAAGAGGATGGACATCAGAAGAAGAAGAAAACAGGAAACAATCTAGGAACCTACCACAGAGGGTCTCTGAAAGCCTCTGCCCTACAGACTATCAAAGCAGAAGCTAAGCTTGATGGGGAACTGTTGGGCAGAGTGAATGGAATTTTATGTAAGAACTGGGAAAGAGCAAGAGCTGGAGAGGACAGGGTCTCCACAAGGAGAGCAACAGAACAAGAAAATTTGAACACAGGGAACTTCCCAGAGACTCATACTCCAACCAAGGACTATTCATAGAGATAACCCAGAACCCCTGCACAGATGTAGCCCAGGGCAGTTCAGAGTCCAATTGGGTTACATAGTAATGAGAAGAGGGGCTGCCTCTGACATGAACTGACTGGACTGCTCTTTAGTCACCTCCTCCTGAGGGGGAGCAACCTTACCAGGCCATAGTAGAGGACAATGCAGCCACTTTTGATGTGAACAAGTTTCCAATGGAAAAACAGAAAAGCAAAGCAATACTTTGTAAACTAAATCACATGTGTGTCGCTCGCTCAATTGGGAATACAGGAAACAGAAAAGTGATATATCACACTGTACAGCACAGAAACAAGTTTCAAACAGAAGAACAGAAACGCAAAGCACTACTTTGTAAACTAATTCACATACGTGTCGCCTGTTCAATTATTATAAGAGGATAACTGAAAAGTGATATAACCCTAACCCTAACTCTAACCCTAACCTTAAAACCCTAACCTAACCTTAACACTAAGCCTACCTAACCTAACCTAACCTAAGGAACATAAACACAAATCACTACTGTGTAAACAGAATCACATATGTGTCGCTCGGTCAATTAGGAATACAGGAAAACTGAAAAGTGTTTTCTCCCACTGTACAGCACAGAAACAAGTTTCCATCGAAAGAAAAAAGCAGCAAAGCACAACCTTGTAAACTAATTCACACACGTGTCACCTGTTCAATTATTATAACAGGAAAACTGAAAAGTGATATATCACACTGTACAGCACTGGAACAAGTTTGAGCGAAAGAGCAGAAAAGCAAAGCGCTACTTTTTAAACGGAATCACATGTGTGTGGCTCGCTCAATTAGGAATACAGGAAAACTAAGAACTGTTATCCACAACTGTATGGCACAGAAACAAGTTTCCATCAAAAGAACAGAAGCATAAAGCACAACTTTTTAAACTAATTCACATACGTGTCGCCTGTTCAATAATTATAACAAGAAAACTGAAAAGTGATATATCGCACTCTACAGCACAGAAACAATTTTGAACAAAAAAATAGAAAAGTAAAGAACTACTTTGTAAACTAATTCACATACTTGTCGCCTGTTCAATTATTGTAACAGGTAAAAAAAAGAAAAGTGATATAACCCTAACGCTAACCTAACCTAATCCTAAACCTAACACCCTAACCCTAACCTAACCTAAGCCGGCCTAACCCTAACACTAACCTAACCTAACGAACATAAGCGCAAAGCACTACTCTATGAACTAATTCACATGTGTGTCGCACATTCAATTATTATAACAGGAAAACTGAAAAGTGATATATCGCACTGTGTGACATAGGAACAAGTTTCGATGAAAGAACAGAAAAGCAAAGCACTACTTTGTAAACTAAATCACATGTGTGTCGTTCGCTCAATTGGGAATACAGGAAAACTGAAAAGTGATATATCGCGCTGTACAGCACAGAAACAAGTTTCCATCGAAAGAACAGAAACGCAAAGCACAACTTTGTAAACTAATTCACATATCTGTCGCCCATTCAATTATTATAACAGGAAAACTGAGAAGTGTTATCTCGAACTGTATGGCACAGAAACAAGATTCCATCGAAAGAACAGAAACGCAAAGCACAACTTTGTAAACTAATTCACATATGTGTCGCCTGTTCAATTTTTATAACAGGAAAACTGACAAGTGATATAACCCTAACCTAACCGTAACCCTAACCTATCCATGACCCTAAATTTTCTAACAGTAACAGGAACAAGTTTCCAACAAAAGAACTTAAACGCAATGCACTACATAGTAAACTAAATCACATGTGTGTTGCTCACACAATTAGGAATACAGGAAAACTGAAAAGAAAAGAAAAGCACTACTTTGTAAAATAAATCACATGTTTGTCCTTCGCTCAAATAGGAATACAGGAAAACTGAAAAGTGATATATCACACTGTACAGCTACCAACAAAATGACTCCAGAGCACTTAAAAACCTGCTTCCATGGAAATGAATTCAGAGCACTTAAAAACCCAACTCCAACGAAATGAACCCAGAGCACTTAAAAACTCACTTCCAACGAAAGGACACCAGAACACTTAAAAACCCGCTTCCAACAAAATGACTCCAGAACAAATAAAAACACGCATCCAACAAAATGACCTCATAGCACATAAAAACCTGTTTCCAACGAAATGACTCCAGAGCAATAAAAACCGCTTCAGAAATGACTCCAGAGCATTTAAAAAGCCACTACCAACGAAATGACTCCAGAGCACTTAAAAACCCGCTTCGAAGGAAATGACTCCAGAGCACTTAAAAACCCGCTTCCAACGAAATGACCCCAGAGCACTTAAAAACGCACTTACAACGAAAGGACACCAGAACACAGAAAAACCAGATTCCAACGTAATGACTCCAGAGCACTTACAAACCCGCTTAAAACGAAATGACTCCACAGCAATTTAAAAAAACGTTTCCAATGAAATGACTCCAGAGCATTTAAAAACCCGCTTCCAACGAAAGGATATCAGAACACTTAAAGACCCGCTTCCAACGAAATGACTCCAGAGCACTTAAAACCTTGCTTCCAAAGTAATGAATTCAGAGCTCTTAAAAACCCACTTAAAACGAAATGACTCCACAGCAATTAAAAACATGCGTCCAACGAAATGACTCCAGAGCACTTAAAAACCCGCTTCCAACAAAAGGACACCAGAACACTTAAAAACCTGCTTCCAACGAAATGACCTAAAAGCACATGAACCCCGATTCCAACAAAATGAATCCAGAGCACTAAAAACCCAATTTCAATAAAATGACTCCAGAGCACTTAAAAACCTGCTTCCAACGAAATGAATCCAGAGCACCTAAAAACCAGCTACCAATGAAATGACTCCAGAGCACTTAAAAACCTGCTACCAACGAAAGGATAGCAGAAGACTTAAAAACCTGCTTCCAAAGAAAGGACTCCATTACACTTAAAAACATGCTTCCAACGAAATGACCTAAAAGCACATGAACCCCGTTTTCAACGAAATGACTCCAGAGCACTAGAAACCCAATTTCAATGAAATGACCTCAGAGCACATAAAAAACCGTTTCCAATGAAATGAATCCAGGGTACTTACAAACCCGCTTCGAACGAAACGACTCCAGAGCACTTAAAAACCCGCTTCCAAAGAAATGACTCCAGAACACTTAAAAACCTGCTTCCAATGAAATGAATCCAGAGCACTTAAAAACCCAACTTCAATGAAATGACCCCAGAGCACTTAAAAACCCACTTCCAACTAAAGGACACCAGAACACTTAAAAACCCGCTTCCAACGAAATGTCTCCAGAGCACTTAAAAACCCGATCCAAGGAAAGGACACCCGAACACTTAAAAACCCGCTTCCAAAAAAATGACCTCAGCGCACATAAAAAAATGTATCCAAAGAAATGAATCTAGAGTAATTACATACCCACTTCCAATGAAATGACTCCAGAGCACTTAAAAACCCGCATCCAACGAAATGGCTCCAGAGCACTTAAAAACCCGCTTCCAACAAAATGACTCCTGAGAATTTAAAAACCCGATTCCAACAAAATGACTCCACAGCAATTATAAACCCGCTTCCCACGAAAGAACACCAGAACACTTAAAAAACCGTTTCCAACAAAATGACTCGAGAGCACTTAAAACCTTGCTTTCAAATAAATGACTCCAGAGCACTTAAAAACCCGCTTCCAACTAAATGACTCCAGAGCACTAAAAACCCGCTTCCAACGAAATGACTCCAGAGCACTTAAAAACCTGCTTCCAACGAAAGGATAACAGAACACTTAAAAACCGGCTTCCAAAGAAATGACTCCAGAGCACTTAAACACCCGCTTCCAATGAAATGACCCCAGAGCACTTAAAAACCCGCTTACAACGAAAGGACACCAGAACACATAAAAACCCGCTTCCAAAGAAATGACTCCAGAGCACTTAATAAACCGCTTCCAACAAAAGGATACCAGAACACTTAAAAACCTGCTTCCAACGAAATGACTCCAGAGCACTTAATAAACCGCTTCCAACAAAAGGATACCAGAACACTTAAAAACCTGCCTCCAACAAAATGACTCCAGAGCACATAAAAACCCGCTTCCAACAAAAGGACTCCAGAGAACTTAAAAACCCGCTTCCAAAGAAAGGATACCAGAACACTTAAAAACCTGCCTCCAACAAAATGATTCCAGAGCACATAAAAACCCGCTTCCAACAAAAGGACTCCAGAGAACTTAAAAACCCGCTTCCAAAGAAAGGACACCAGAACATCAAATACCCGCTTAAAACGGAATGACTCCACAGCAATTACAAACATGCGATCAACGAAATGACTCCAGAGCTCTTAAAAACCCGCTTCCAACAAAAGGACACCAGAACACTTAAAAACCTGCTTCCAATGAAATGACCTAAAAGCACATGAACCCCGTTTCCAACAAAATGACTCCAGTGCACTAAAAACCCAATTTCAATGAAATGACTCCAGAGCACTTAAAAAGCCCCTTCCAACGAAATGACCCCAGAGCACTTAAAAATCCGCTTACAACGAAAGGACACCAGAACACATAAAAACCTGCTTCAAAACGAAATGACTCCAGAGTACTTAATAACCCGCTTCCAACGAAAGGATACCAGAACACTTAAAAACCTGCCTCCAACAAAATGACTCCAGAGCACATAAAAACCCGCTTCCAACAAAAGGACTCCAGAGAACTTAAAAACCCACTTCCAAAGAAAGGACACCAGAACACTCAAATACCCGCTTAAAACGAAATGACTCCACAGCAATTAAAAACACTCTTCCAAAGAAATGACTCGAGAGCACTTAAAAACCTGCTTCCAAGGAAATGACTCCAGAGCATTTAAAAACCCGCCACCAACAAAATGACTCCAGAGCACATAAAAACCCGCTTCCAATAAAAGGACTCCAGAGAACTTAAAAACCCACTTCCAAAGAAAGGACACCAGAACACTTAAAAACCAACGAGATGACTCCAGAGCACTTAAAAACCCGCTTCCAAAGAAAGGACACCAGAACACTTAAAGACCAGCTTAAAACAGAATTGACTCCACAGCAATTAAAAACACTCTTCCAAAGAAATGACTCGAGAGCACTTAAAAACCTGCTTCCAAGGAAATGACTCCAGAGCATTTAAAAACCCACTTCCAACAAAATGACCACAGAACACTTAGAAACCCACTTCCAACGAAAGGATACCAGAACACTTAAAAACCCGCTTCCAACGAACTGACTCCAGAGCAGTTAAAAGTTTGCTTCCAAAGAAATGAGTCCAGAGCACTTAAAGACCCGCTTAAAACGATATAACTCCACAGCAATTAAAAACACGCTTAAAACGAAATGACTCCACAGCAATTAAAAAACGCTTCCAACTAAATGACTCCAGAGCACTTTAAAACCCGCTTAAAACGAAATGACTCCACAGCAATTAAAAACACGTTTCCAACGAAATGAATCCAGAGCACTTAAAGAGCCGCTTAAAACAAAATGAATCCAGAGCACCTAAAACCAGCTACCAATGAAATGACTCCAGAGCACTTAAAAATCTGCTACCAGCGATAGGATACCAGAAGACTTAAAACCCGCTTTAAAAAAGGACACCATTACACGTTTAAAAACACACTGCAAAAAAATGACCTCAGAGCACATAAAAAACCATTTCCAACGAAATGAATCCAGGGTACCTTACACTTAATACCCGCATTTTGCAATCCAGAAAACGACTCGACCAGAGCAATTAAAAACCTGCTTCCAAAGAAATGACTCCAGAGCACTTAAAAACCTGCTTTCAAGGAAATGAATCCAGAGCACTTAAAAACCCAACTCCAACGAAATGACCCCAGATCACTTAAAAACCCACTTCCAACTAAAGGACACCAGAACACTTAAAAACCCTCTTCCAACGAAATGTCTACATAGCACTTAAAAACACGGCTTCCAAGGAAAGGACACCCGAACACTTATAAACCCGCTTCCAAAAAAATGACCTCTGCGCACATAAAAAAACGTTTCCAAAGAAATTAATCCAGAGTAATTACATACCCACTTCAAACGAAATGACTCCAGAGCACTTAAAAACCCGCTTCCAACGAAATGGCTCCAGAGCACTTAAAAACCCGCTTCCAACAAAATGACTCCTGAGAATTTAAAAAACCGATTCCAACAAAATGACTCCACAGCAATTAAAAACCCGCTTCCAACGAAAGAACACCAGAACACTTAAAAAACCGTTTCCAACAAAATGACTCGAGAGCACTTAAAAACTTGCTTCCAAATAAATGACTCCAGAGCACTTAAAAACCCGCTTCCAACTAAATGACTCCAGAGCACTAAAAACCTGCTTCCAACGAAATGACTCCAGAGCACTTAAAAACCCGCTTCCAAAGAAATGACTCAAGAGCACTTAAAAACCTGCTTCCAACGAAAGGATACCAGAACACTTAAAAACCCGCTTCCAACGAAATGGCTCCAGAGCACTTAAAAACCGGCTTCCAAAGAAATGACTCCAGAGCACTTAAACACCCGCTTCCAACGAAATGACCCCAGAGCACTTAAAAAACCGCTTACAACGAAAGGACACCAGAACACATAAAAACCCGCTTCCAACGAAATGACTCCAGAGCACTTAATAACCCGCTTCCAACAAAAGGATACCAAAACACTTAAAAACCCTCCTCCAACAAAATGACTCCAGAGCAGATAAAAACCCGCTTCAAACAAAAGGACTCCAGAGAACTTAGAAACCCACTTCCAAAGAAAGGACAACAGAACACTTAAAAACCCACTTCCAACGAAATGACTCCAGAGCACTTAAAGAGCCGCTTAAAACGAAAATGACTCCACAGCAATTTAAAAAAAACGCCTCCAATGAAATGACTCCAGAGCATTTAAAAACCCGCTTCCAACGAAAGGATACCAGAACACTTAAAAACCCGCTTCCAACGAAATGACTCCAGAGCACTTAAAAACCCGCTTCCAAATAAAGGATACCAGAACACTTAAAAACCTGCTTCCAACGAAATGACCTAAAAGCACATGTACCCCGTTTCCAACAAAATGACTCCAGAGCACTAAAAACCCAATTTCAATGAAATGACTCCAGAGCACTTAAAAACCCGCTTCCAACGAAATGAATCCAGAGCACCTAAATACCAGCTACCAATGAAATGACTCCAGAGCACTTAAAAACCTGCTACCAAAGAAAGGATACCAGAAGACTTAAAAACCCGCTTCCAAAGAAAGGACAAAATTACACTTAAAAATATGCTGCCAAAAAAATGACCTCAGAGCACATAAAAAACCGTTTCCAAAGAAATGAATCCAGGGTACTTACAAACCCGCTTCCAACGAAACGACTCCAGAGCACTTAAAAACCTGCTTCCAAAGAAATGACTCCAGAGCACTTAAAAACCTGCTTCCAAGGAAATGAATCCAGAGCACTTAAAAACCAACTCCAAAGAAATGACCCCAGAGCACTTAAAAACCCACTTCCAACTAAAGGACACCAGAACACTTAAAAACCCGCTTCCAACGAAATGTCTCCAGAGCACTTAAAAACACGATCCAAGGAAAGGACACCCGAACACTTAAAAACCCGCTTCCAAAAAAATGACCTCAGCGCACATAAAAAAAATGTTTCCAAAGAAATGAATCCAGAGCAATTACATACCCATTTCCAACGAAATGACTCCAGAGCACTTAAAAACCCGCTTCCAACCAAATGGCTCCAGAGCACTTAAAAACCCGCTTCCAACAAAATGACTCCTGAGAATTTAAAAACCCGATTCGAACAAAATGACTCCACAGCAATTAAAAACCCGCTTCCAACGAAAGAACACCAGAACACTTAAATAACCGTTTCCAAGAAAATGACTCGAGAGCACTTAAAACCTTGCTTTCAAATAAATGACTCCAGAGCACTTAAAAACCCGCTTCCAACTAAATGACTCCAGAGCACTAAAAACCTGCTTCCAACGAAATGACTTCAGAGCACTTAAAAACCTGCTTCCAACGAAAGGATACCAGAACACGTAAAAACCGGCTTCCAAAGAAATGACTCCAGAGCACTTAAACACCCGCTTCCAACGAAATGACCCCAGAGCACTTAAAAAACCGCTTACAACGAAAGGACACCAGAACACATAAAAACCCGCTTCCAACGAAATGACTCCAGAGCACTTAATAACCCACTTCCAACAAAAGGATACCAGAACACTTAAAAACCCGCCTCCAACAAAATGACTCCAGAGCACATAAAAACCCGCTTCCAACAAAAGGACTCCAGAGAACTTAAAAAACCACTTCCAAAGAAAGGACACCAGAACACTTAAAAACCCGCTTCCAACGAAATGACTCCAGAGCACTTAAAAACCCGCTTCCAAATAAAGGACACCAGAACACTTAAAGACCCGCTTAAAACGAAATGACTCCACAGCAATTAAAAACACTCTTCCAAAGAAATGACTCGAGAGCACTTAAAAACCTGCTTCCAAAGAAATGACTCCAGAGCACTTAAAAACCTGCTTTCAAGGAAATGAATCCAGAGCACTTAAAAACCCAACTCCAACGAAATGACCCCAGAGCACTTAAAAACCCACTTCCAACTAAAGGACACCAGAACACTTAAAAACCCGCTTCCAACGAAATGTCTCCAGAGCACTTAAAAACACGATCCAAGGAAAGGACACCCGAACACTTAAAAACCCGCTTCCAAAAAAATGACCTCAGCGCACATAAAAAAAATGTTTCCAAAGAAATGAATCCAGAGCAATTACATACCCATTTCCAACGAAATGACTCCAGAGCACTTAAAAACCCGCTTCCAACGAAATGGCTCCAGAGCACTTAAAAACCCGCTTCCAACAAAATGACTCCTGAGAATTTAAAAACCCGATTCGAACAAAATGACTCCACAGCAATTAAAAACCCGCTTCCAACGAAAGAACACCAGAACACTTAAATAACCGTTTCCAAGAAAATGACTCGAGAGCACTTAAAACCTTGCTTTCAAATAAATGACTCCAGAGCACTTAAAAACCCGCTTCCAACTAAATGACTCCAGAGCACTAAAAACCTGCTTCCAACGAAATGACTTCAGAGCACTTAAAAACCTGCTTCCAACGAAAGGATACCAGAACACTTAAAAACCGGCTTCCAAAGAAATGACTCCAGAGCACTTAAAGACCCGCTTCCAACGAAATGACCCCAGAGCACTTAAAAAAACCGCTTACAACGAAAGGACACCAGAACACATAAAAACCCGCTTCCAACGAAATGACTCCAGAGCACTTAATAACCCGCTTCCAACAAAAGGATACCAAAACACTTAAAAACCCGCCTCCAACAAAATGACTCCAGAGCACATAAAAACCTGCTTCAAACAAAAGGACTCCAGAGAACTTAGAAACCCACTTCCAAAGAAAGGACAACAGAACACTTAAAAACCCACTTCCAACGAAATGACTCCAGAGCACTTAAAGAGCCGCAAAAACGAAATGACTCACAGAAATTAAAAAACGCTTCCAATGAAATGACTCAGAGCATTTAAAACCCGCTTCCAACAAAGGACACCAGAACACTTAAAAACCTGCTTCCAACGAAATGACCTAAAAGCACATGTACCCCGTTTCCAACAAAATGACTCCAGAGCACTAAAAACCCAATTTCAATGAAATGACTCCAGAGCACTTAAAAACCAGCTTCCAACGAAATGAATCCAGAGCACCTAAAAACCAGCTACCAATGAAATGACTCCAGAGCACTTAAAAACCTGCTACCAAAGAAAGGATACCAGAAGACTTAAAAACCCACTTCCAACTAAAGGACACCATTACACTTAAAAACATGCTGCCAAAAAAATGACCTCAGAGCACATAAAAAACCGTTTCCAAAGAAATGAATCCAGGGTACTTACAAACCCGCTTCCAACCAAACGACTCCAGAGCACTTAGAAACCCGCTTCCAACGAAATGGCTCCAGAGCACTTAAAAACCCGCTTCCAATAAAATGACTCCTGAGAATTTAAAAAACCGATTCCAACAAAATGACTCCACAGCAATTAAAAACCCGCTTCCAACGAAAGAACACCAGAACACTTAAAAAACCGTTTCCAACAAAATGACTCGAGAGCACTTAAAAACTTGCTTCCAAATAAATGACTCCAGAGCACTTAAAACCCGATTCCAACTAAATGACTCCAGAGCACTAAAAACCCGCTTCCAACGAAATGACTCCAGAGCACGTAAAAACCCGCTTCCAAAGAAATGACTCAAGAGCACTTAAAAACCCGCTTCCAATGAAAGCACACCAGAACACTTAAAAAACTCTTTCCAACTAAATGAATCCAGGGTACTTAAAAACCTGCTTCCAACCAAACGACTCCAGAGCACTTAAAAACCCACTTCCAAGGAAATGACTTCAGAGCACTTAAAAACCTGCTTCCAACGAAAGGATACCAGAACACGTAAAAACCGGCTTCCAAAGAAATGAATCCAGAGCACTTAAACACCCGCTTCCAAAAGAAAATGACCCCAGAGCACTTAAACACCCGCTTCCAACGAAATCACCCCAGAGCACTTAAAAACCCCCTTACAACGAAAGGACACCAGAACACATAAAAACCCGCTTCCAATGAAATGACTCCAGAGCACTTAATAACCCACTTCCAACAAAAGGATACCAGAACACTTAAAAACCCGCCTCCAACAAAATGACTCCAGAGCACATAAAAACCCGCTTCCAACAAAAGGACTCCAGAGAACTTAAAAAACCACTTCCAAAGAAAGGACACCAGAAAACCCGCTTCCAACGAAATGACTCCAGAGCACTTAGAAACCCGCTTCCAAAGAAAGGACACCAGAACACTTAAAGACCCGCTTAAAACGAAATGACTCCACAGCAATTAAAAACACTCTTCCAAAGAAATGACTCGAGAGCACTTAAAAACCTGCTTCCAAGGAAATGACTCCAGAGCATTTAAGAACCCACTTCTAACAAAATGACCACAGAACACTTAAAAACCCGCTCCAACGAAAGGATACCAGAACACTTAAAAACCCGCTCCAAATCTAAATGACTCCAGAGCACTTAAAACCTTGCTTCCAAAGTAATGACTTCAGAGCACTTAAAACCCACTTAAAACGAAATGACTCCACAGCAATTAAAAACATGCGCCCAACGAAATGACTCCAGAGCACTTAAAACCCGCTTCCAACAAAAGGACACCAGAACACTTAAAAACCTGCTTCCAATGAAATGACCTAAAACCACATGAACCCCGTTTCCAACAAAATGACTCCAGAACACTAAAAACCCAATTTCAATGAAATGACTCCAGAGCACTTAAAAACCCGCCTAAATCTGAAATGAATCCAGAGCACCTAAAAACCAGCTACCAATGAAATGACTCCAGAGCACTTAAAAACCTGATACCAACAAAAGGATACCAGAAGACTTAAAAACCCGCTTCCAATGATAGAACACCAAAACAGTTAAAAAACCGTTTCCAACAAAATGACTCGAGAGCACTTAAAAACTTGCTTCCAAATAAATGACTCCAGAGCACTTAAAAACCCGATTCCAACTAAATGACTCCAGAGCACTAAAAACCCGCTTCCAACTAAAAATGACTCAAGAGCACTTAAAAACCCGCCCAATGAAATGACACCAGAACACTTAAAAAACTGTTTCCAAAGAAATGAATCCAGAACACTTAAAACCTGTTTCCAATCAAACGACTCCCAGAGCACTTAAAACCCACTTCAGGAAATGACTCCAGAGCACTTAAAAACCCACTTCCAAGGAAATGACTCCAGAGCACTTAAAAACTCGCTTACTACGAAAGAACACCAGAACACAAAAACCAGCTTCCAAACGAAATGACTACAGAGCACTTAAAACCTGCTTCCAACGAAAGGATCCCAAAGCACTTAAAAACCTGCTTCCAACAAAGGACACCAGATCATTTAAAAACCCACTTCCAAAGAAATGACTCCAGAGCACTTAAAACCTTGCTTCCAAAGAAATGACACCAGAGCACTTACAAATCTGTTTCCAAGGAAATGACTCAGAGCACTTAAAAACCTGCTTCCAATGAAAGGACACCAGAATACTTAAAAACACGCTGCCAAAAAATGACCTCAGAGCACATAAAAACGCTTTCAATCGAAATGAATCCAGGGTACTTACAAACCCGCTTCCAACCAAACGACTCCAGAGCACTTAAAAAAGCCGATTCCAAAGAAATGATTCCAGAGCACTTAAAAACTTACTTCCAACGAAAGGATACCAGAACACTTAAAAACCCGATTCCAACAAAATGACTCCAGAGCTCTTAAAAACCTGCTTCCAAAGAAAGGACACCAGAATACTTAAAAACACGCTGCCAAAAAAATGACCTCAGCGCACATAAAAAAAAAGTTTCCATAGAAATGAATCCAGAGTAATTACATACCCACTTCCAACGAAATGACTCCAGAAAACTTAAAAAGCCGCTTCCAACGAAATGGCTCCAGAGCACTTAAAAACCCGCTTCCAACAAAATGACTCCTGAGAATTTAAAAACCCTATTCCAACAAAATGACTCCACAGCAATTAAAAACCCGCTTCCAACAAAAGAACACCAGAACACTTAAAAAACCGTTTCCAACAAAATGACTCTAGAGCACTTAAAACCTTGCTTTCAAATAAATGACTCCAGAGCACTTAAAAACCCGCTTCCAACTAAATGACTCCAGAGCACTAAAAACCCGCTTCCAACGAAATGACTTCAGAGCACTTAAAAACCTGCTTCCAACGAAAGGATACCAGAACACGTAAAAACCGGCTTCCAAAGAAATGACTCCAGAGCACTTAAACACCCGCTTCCAACGAATTGACCCCAGAGCACTTAAACACCCGCCTAAACGAAATCACCCCAGAGCACTTAAAAACCCGCTTACAAACGAAAGGACACCAGAACACATAAAAACCCGCTCCAAACGAAATGACTCCAGAGCACTTAATAACCCACTTCCAAAGAAAGGACACCAGAACACTTAAAAACCCGCTTCCAACGAAATGACTCCAGAGCACTTAAAAACCCGCTTCCAAAGAAAGGACACCAGAACACTTAAAGACCCGCTTAAAACGAAATGACTCCACAGCAATTAAAAACACTCTTCCAAAGAAATGACTCGAGAGCACTTAAAACCTGCTTCCAAGGAAATGACTCAGAGCATTTAAGAACCCACTTCTAACAAAATGACCACAGAACACTTAAAAACCCGCTCCAACGAAAGGATACCAGAACACTTAAAAACCCGCTCCAACGAAATGACTCCAGAGCACTTAAAAACTTGCTTCCAAAGTAATGACTTCAGAGCACTTAAAAACCCACTTAAAACGAAATGACTCCACAGCAATTAAAAACATGCTTCCAACGAAATGACTCCAGAGCACTTAAAAACCCGCTTCCAACAAAAGGACACCAGAACACTTAAAAACCTGCTTCCAACGAAATGACCTAAAAGCACATGAACCCCGTTTCCAACAAAATGACTCCAGAACACTAAAAACCCAATTTCAATGAAATGACTCCAGAGCACTTAAAAACCCGCTTCCAACGAAATGAATCCAGAGCACCTAAAAACCAGCTACCAATGAAATGACTCCAGAGCACTTAAAACCTGCTTCCAATGAAAGGACACAGAATACTTAAAAACACGCTAAAAAAAAATGACCTCAGAGCACATAAAAACGCTTTCAATCGAAATGAATCCAGGTACTTAAAACCCACTTCCAACCAAACAACTCCAGAGCACTTAAAAAGCCGATTCCAAAGAAATGATTCCAGAGCACTTAAAAACTTACTTCCAAATAAAGGATACCAGAACACTTAAAAACCCGATTCCAACAAAATGACTCCAGAGCTCTTAAAACCTGCTTCCAAAGAAAGGACACCAGAATACTTAAAAACACGCTGCCAAAAAAAATGACCTCAGAGCATAAAAAAAGTTTCCATAGAAATGAATCCAGAGTAATTACATACCCACTTCCAAAGAAATGACTCCAGAAAACTTAAAAAACCCTTCCAACGAAATGGCTCCAGAGCACTTAAAAACCCGCTTCCAACAAAATGACTCCTGAGAATTTAAAACCCTATTCCAACAAAATGACTCCACAGCAATTAAAACCCGCTTCCAACAAAAGAACACCAGAACACTTAAAAACTGTTTCCAACAATAAAAAATGACTCTAGAGCACTTAAAACCTTGCTTTCAAATAAATGACTCCAGAGCACTTAAAAACCCGCTTCCAACTAAATGACTCCAGAGCACTTAAAACCCGCCTCCAACGAAATGACTTCAGAGCACTTAAAAACCTGCTTCCAAACGAAAGGATACCAGAACACGTAAAAACCGCTTCCAAAGAAATGACTCCAGAGCACTTAAACACCCGCTTCCAACAATTGACCCCAGAGCACTTAAACACAAAGAAATCACCCAGAGCACTTAAACCCCCGCTACAAACAAAAGGACACCAGAACACATAAAAACCGCTTCCAACTAAATGACTCCAGAGCACTTAATAACCCACTTCCAAAGAAAGGACACCAGAACACTTAAAAACCCGCCTCCAACGAAATGACTCCAGAGCACTTAAAAACCCGCTTTCCAAAGAAAGGACACCAGAACACTTAAAGACCCGCTTAAAAACGAAATGACTCACAGCAATTAAAAACACTCTTCCAAAGAAATGACTCGAGAGCACTTAAAAACCTGCTTCCAAGGAAATGACTCCAGAGCATTTAAGAACCCACTTCTAACAAAATGACCACAGAACACTTAAAACCCGCTTCCAACGAAAGGATACCAGAACACTTAAAAACCCGCCTTCCAACGAAATGACTCCAGAGCACTTAAAACCTTGCTTCCAAAGTAATGACTTCAGAGCACTTAAAAACCCAATTAAAAGAAATGACTCCACAGCAATTAAAAACATGCGCCCAAAGAAATGACTCCAGAGCACTTAAAAACCCGCTTCCAACAAAAGGACACCAGAACACTTAAAAACCTGCTTCCATCGAAATGACCTAAAAGCACATGAACCCTGTTTCAACAAAATGACTCCAGAACACTAAAAAACCAATTTCAATGAAATGACTCCAGAGCACTTAAAAACCCGCTTCCAACGAAATGAATCCAGAGCACCTAAAAACCAGCTACCAATGAAATGACTCCAGAGCACTTAAAAACCTGATACCAACGAAAGGATACCAGAAGACTTAAAAAACCCGCCTAACGATAGAACACCAAAACAGTTAAAAACCGTTTCCAACAAAATGACTCGAGAGCACTTAAAAACTTGCTTCCAAATAAATGACTCCAGAGCACTTAAAACCCGATTCCAACTAAATGACTCCAGAGCACTAAAAACCCGCTTCCAACGAAATGACTCCAGAGCACGTAAAAACCCGCTTCCAAAGAAATGACTCAAGAGCACTTAAAAACCCGCTTCCAATGAAAGCACACCAGAACACTTAAAAAACTCTTTCCAACGAAATGAATCCAGGGTACTTACAAACCTGCTTCCAACCAAACGACTCCAGAGCACTTAAAAACCCACTTCCAAGGAAATGACTTCAGAGCACTTAAAAACCTGCTTCCAACGAAAGGATACCAGAACACGTAAAAACCGGCTTCCAAAGAAATGAATCCAGAGCACTTAAACACCCGCTTCCAACGAAATGACCCCAGAGCACTTAAACACCCGCTTCCAACGAAATCACCCCAGAGCACTTAAAAACCCGCTTACAACGAAAGGACACCAGAACACATAAAAACCCGCTTCCAACGAAATGACTCCAGAGCACTTAATAACCCACTTCCAACAAAAGGATACCAGAACACTTAAAAACCCGCCTCCAACAAAATGACTCCAGAGCACATAAAAACCCGCTTCCAACAAAAGGACGACCAGAGAACTTAAAAACCACTTCCAAAGAAAGGACACCAGAACACTTAAAAACCCGCTTCCAACGAAATGACTCCACAGCACTTAAAAACCCGCTTCCAACGAAATGAATCCAGAGCACCTAAAAACCAGCTACCAATGAAATGACTCCAGAGCACTTAAAAACCTGCTTCCAATGAAAGGACACCAGAATACTTAAAAACACGCTGCCAAAAAAATGACCTCAGAGCACATAAAAAACGCTTTCAATCGAAATGAATCCAGGGTACTTACAAACCCACTTCCAACCAAACAACTCCAGAGCACTTAAAAAAGCCGATTCCAAAGAAATGATTCCAGAGCACTTAAAAACTTACTTCCAACGAAAGGATACCAGAACACTTAAAAAAGCGATTCCAACAAAATGACTCCAGAGCTCTTAAAAACCTGCTTCCAAAGAAAGGACACCAGAATACTTAAAAACACGCTGCCAAAAAAATGACCTCAGCAGCAAAAAAAAAGTTTCCATAGAAATGAATCCAGAGTAATTACATACCCACTTCCAACGAAATGACTCCAGAAAACTTAAAAAGCCGCTTCCAACGAAATGGCTCCAGAGCACTTAAAAACCCGCTTCCAACAAAATGACTCCTGAGAATTTAAAAACCCTATTCCAACAAAATGACTCCACAGCAATTAAAAACCCGCTTCCAACAAAAGAACACCAGAACACTTAAAAAACCGTTTCCAACAAAATGACTCGAGAGCACTTAAAACCTTGCTTTCAAATAAATGACTCGAGAGCACTTTAAAACCCGCTTCCAACTAAATGACTCCAGAGCACTAAAAACCCGCTTCCAACGAAATGACTTCAGAGCACTTAAAAACCTGCTTCCAACGAAAGGATACCAGAACACGTAAAAACCGGCTTCCAAAGAAATGACTCCAGAGCACTTAAACACCCGCTAAAAATTGACCCAGAGCACTTAAACACCCATTTCCAACGAAATCACCCCAGAGCACTTAAAACCCGCTACAATAAAGGACACCAGAACACATAAAAACCCGCTTCCAACAAAATGACTCAGAGCACTTAATAACCCACTTCCAAAGAAAGGACACCAGAACACTTAAAAACCCGCTCCAAAAAAATGACTCCAGAGCACTTAAAAACCCGCTTCCAAAGAAAGGACACCAGAACACTTAAAGACCCGCTTAAAACGAAATGACTCCACAGCAATTAAAAACACTCTTCCAAAGAAATGACTCGAGAGCACTTAAAAACCTGCTTCCAAGGAAATGACTCCAGAGCATTTAAGAACCCACTTCTAACAAAATGACCACAGAACACTTAAAAACCCGCTTCCAACGAAAGGATACCAGAACACTTAAAAACCCGCTTCCAACGAAATGACTCCAGAGCACTTAAAACCTTGCTTCCAAAGTAATGACTTCAGAGCACTTAAAAACCCAATTAAAAAGAAATGACTCCACAGCAATTAAAAACATGCGTCCAAAGAAATGACTCCAGAGCACTTAAAAACCCGCTTCCAACAAAAGGACACCAGAACACTTAAAAACCTGCTTCCATCGAAATGACCTAAAAGCACATGAACCCCGTTTCCAACAAAATGACTCCAGAACACTAAAAACCCAATTTCAATGAAATGACTCCAGAGCACTTAAAAACCCGCTTCCAACGAAATGAATCCAGAGCACCTAAAAACCAGCTACCAATGAAATGACTCCAGAGCACTTAAAAACCTGATACCAACGAAAGGATACCAGAAGACTTAAAAACCCGCTTCCAACGATAGAACACCAAAACAGTTAAAAAACCGTTTCCAACAAAATGACTCGAGAGCACTTAAAAACTTGCTTCCAAATAAATGACTCCAGAGCACTTAAAACCCGATTCCAACTAAATGACTCCAGAGCACTAAAAACCCGCTTCCAACAAAATGACTCCAGAGAATTTAAAAACCGATTCCAACAAAATGACTCAAGAGCACTTAAAAACCCGCTTCCAATGAAAGCACACCAGAACACTTAAAAAACTCTTTCCAACAAAATGAATCCAGGGTACTTAAAAACTTGCTTCCAAATAAATGACTCCAGAGCACTTAAAACCCACTTCCAAGGAAATGACTTCAGAGCACTTAAAAACCTGCTTCCAACTAAAGGATACCAGAACACTTAAAAACCGGCTTCCAAAGAAATGAATCCAGAACACTTAAACACCGCCTCCAAAGAAATGACCCCAGAGCACTTAAACACCCGCTTCCAACGAAATCACCCCAGAGCACTTAAAACCCCCTTACAAACTAAAGGAAACCAGAACACATCAAAACCCGCTTCCAATGAAATGACTCCAGAGCACTTAATAACCCACTTCCAACAAAAGGATACCAGAACACTTAAAAACCCGCCTCCAACAAAATGACTCCAGAGCACATAAAAACCCACTTCCAACAAAAGGACTCCAGAGAACTTAAAAAACCACTTCCAAAGAAAGGACACCAGAACACTTAAAAACCCGCTTCCAACGAAATGACTCCAGAGCACTTAAAAACCCGCTTCCAAAGAAAGGACACCAGAACACTTAAAGACCCGCTTAAAACGAAATGACTCCACAGCAATTAAAAACACTCTTCCAAAGAAATGACTCGAGAGCACTTAAAAACCTGCTTCCAAGGAAATGACTCCAGAGCATTTAAGAACCCACTTCCAACAAAATGACCACAGAACACTTAAAAACCCGCTTCCAACTAAAGGATACCAGAACACTTAAAAACTCGCTTCCAACGAAATGACTCCAGAGCACTTAAAACCTTGCTTCCAAAGTAATGACTTCAGAGCACTTAAAAACCCACTTAAAACGAAATGACTCCACAGCAATTAAAAACATGCGTCCAACGAAATGACTCCAGAGCACTTAAAAACCCGCTTCCAACAAAAGGACACCAGAACACTTAAAAACCTGCTTCCAATGAAATGACCTAAAACCACATGAACCCCGTTTCCAACAAAATGACTCCAGAACACTAAAAACCCAATTTCAATGAAATGACTCCAGAGCACTTAAAAACCCGCTCCAACGAAATGAATCCAGAGCACCTAAAACCAGCTATCAATGAAATGACTCCAGAGCACTTAAAAACCTGATACCAACGAAAGGATACCAGAAGACTTAAAACCCGCTTCCAATGATAGAACACCAAAACAGTTAAAAACCGTTTCCAACAAAATGACTCGAGAGCACTTAAAAACTTGCTTCCAAATAAATGACTCCAGAGCACTTAAAAACCCGCTTCCAACTAAATGACTCCAGAGCACTAAAAACCCGCTTCCAATGAAAGCACACCAGAACACTTAAAAAACTGTTTCCAAAGAAATGAATCCAGGGCACTTAAAAACCTGCTTCAATGAAATCAAACAGAACACTTAAAAACAAAGAAATGAATCCAGGGCACTTAAAAACCCACTTCCAATCAAATGACTCCAGAGCACTTAAAAACCCACTTCCAAGGAAATGACTCCAGAGCACTTAAAAACTCGCTTACTACGAAAGAACACCAGAACACAAAAAAACCAGCTTCCAACGAAATGACTACAGAGCACTTAAAAACCTGCTTCCAACGAAAGGATCCCAAAGCACTTAAAAACCTGCTTCCAACAAAAGGACACCAGATCATTTAAAAACCCGCTTCCAAAGAAATGACTCCAGAGCACTTAAAACCTTGCTTCCAAAGAAATGACACCAGAGCACTTACAAATCTGTTTCCAAGGAAATGACTCCAGAGCACTTAAAAACCTGCTTCCAATGAAAGGACACCAGAATACTTAAAAACACGCTGCCAAAAAAATGACCTCAGAGCACATAAAAAACGCTTTCAATCGAAATGAATCCAGGGTACTTACAAACCCGCTTCCAACCAAACGACTCCAGAGCACTTAAAAACCTGCTTCCAAAGAAATGATTCCAGAGCACTTAAAAACTTACTTCCAACGAAAGGATACCAGAACACTTAAAAAAGCGATTCCAACAAAATGACTCCAGAGCTCTTAAAAACCTGCTTCCAAAGAAAGGACACCAGAATACTTAAAAACACGCTGCCAAAAAAATGACCTCAGCGCACATAAAAAAAAAGTTTCCATAGAAATGAATCCAGAGTAATTACATACCCACTTCCAACGAAATGACTCCAGAAAACTTAAAAAGCCGCTTCCAACGAAATGGCTCCAGAGCACTTAAAAACCCGCTTCCAACAAAATGACTCCTGAGAATTTAAAAACCCTATTCCAACAAAATGACTCCACAGCAATTAAAAACCCGCTTCCAACAAAAGAACACCAGAACACTTAAAAAACCGTTTCCAACAAAATGACTCTAGAGCACTTAAAACCTTGCTTTCAAATAAATGACTCCAGAGCACTTAAAAACCCGCTTCCAACTAAATGACTCCAGAGCACTAAAAACCCGCTTCCAACGAAATGACTTCAGAGCACTTAAAAACCTGCTTCCAACGAAAGGATACCAGAACACGTAAAAACCGGCTTCCAAAGAAATGACTCCAGAGCACTTAAACACCCGCTTCCAACGAATTGACCCCAGAGCACTTAAACACCCGCTTCCAACGAAATCACCCCAGAGCACTTAAAAACCCGCTTACAACGAAAGGACACCAGAACACATAAAAACCCGCTTCCAACGAAATGACTCCAGAGCACTTAATAACCCACTTCCAAAGAAAGGACACCAGAACACTTAAAAACCCGCTTCCAACGAAATGACTCCAGAGCACTTAAAAACCCGCTTCCAAAGAAAGGACACCAGAACACTTAAAGACCCGCTTAAAACGAAATGACTCCACAGCAATTAAAAACACTCTTCCAAAGAAATGACTCGAGAGCACTTAAAAACCTGCTTCCAAGGAAATGACTCCAGAGCATTTAAGAACCCACTTCTAACAAAATGACCACAGAACACTTAAAAACCCGCTTCCAACGAAAGGATACCAGAACACTTAAAAACCCGCTTCCAACGAAATGACTCCAGAGCACTTAAAACCTTGCTTCCAAAGTAATGACTTCAGAGCACTTAAAAACCCACTTAAAACGAAATGACTCCACAGCAATTAAAAACATGCGTCCAACGAAATGACTCCAGAGCACTTAAAAACCCGCTTCCAACAAAAGGACACCAGAACACTTAAAAACCTGCTTCCAACGAAATGACCTAAAAGCACATGAACCCCGTTTCCAACAAAATGACTCCAGAACACTAAAAACCCAATTTCAATGAAATGACTCCAGAGCACTTAAAAACCCGCTTCCAACGAAATGAATCCAGAGCACCTAAAAACCAGCTACCAATGAAATGACTCCAGAGCACTTAAAAACCTGATACCAACGAAAGGATACCAGAAGACTTAAAAACCCGCTTCCAACGATAGAACACCAAAACAGTTAAAAAACCGTTTCCAACAAAATGACTCGAGAGCACTTAAAAACTTGCTTCCAAATAAATGACTCCAGAGCACTTAAAACCCGATTCCAACTAAATGACTCCAGAGCACTAAAAACCCGCTTCCAACGAAATGACTCCAGAGCACGTAAAAACCCGCTTCCAAAGAAATGACTCAAGAGCACTTAAAAACCCGCTTCCAATGAAAGCACACCAGAACACTTAAAAAACTCTTTCCAACGAAATGAATCCAGGGTACTTACAAACCTGCTTCCAACCAAACGACTCCAGAGCACTTAAAAACCCACTTCCAAGGAAATGACTTCAGAGCACTTAAAAACCTGCTTCAAACGAAAGGATACCAGAACACAAAAAAACCGCTCCAAAGAAATGACTCCAGAGCACTTAAACACCCGCTTCCAACGAAATGACCCCAGAGCACTTAAACACCCGCTTCCAACGAAATCACCCCAGAGCACTTAAAAACCCGCTTACAACGAAAGGACACCAGAACACATAAAAACCCGCTTCCAACGAAATGACTCCAGAGCACTTAATAACCCACTTCCAACAAAAGGATACCAGAACACTTAAAAACCCGCCTCCAACAAAATGACTCCAGAGCACATAAAAACCCGCTTCCAACAAAAGGACTCCAGAGAACTTAAAAAACCACTTCCAAAGAAAGGACACCAGAACACTTAAAAACCCGCTTCCAACGAAATGACTCCACAGCACTTAAAAACCCGCTTCCAAAGAAAGGACACCGGAACACTTAAAGACCCGCTTAAAACGAAATGACTCCACAGCAATTAAAAACACTCTTCCAAAGAAATGACTCGAGAGCACTTAAAAACCTGCTTCCAAGGAAATGACTCCAGAGCATTTAAGAACCCACTTCCAACAAAATGACCACAGAACACTTAAAAACCCGCTTCCAACTAAAGGATACCAGAACACTTAAAAACTCGCCTAAATCTAAATGACTCCAGAGCACTTAAAACCTTGCTTCCAAAGTAATGACTTCAGAGCACTTAAAAACCCACTTAAAACGAAATGACTCCACAGCAATTAAAAACATGCGTCCAACGAAATGACTCCAGAGCACTTAAAAACCCGCTTCCAACAAAAGGACACCAGAACACTTAAAAACCTGCTTCCAATGAAATGACCTAAAACCACATGAACCCCGTTTCCAACAAAATGACTCCAGAACACTAAAAACCCAATTTCAATGAAATGACTCCAGAGCACTTAAAAACCCGCTTCCAACGAAATGAATCCAGAGCACCTAAAAACCAGCTACCAATGAAATGACTCCAGAGCACTTAAAAACCTGATACCAACGAAAGGATACCAGAAGACTTAAAAACCCGCTTCCAATGATAGAACACCAAAACAGTTAAAAAACCGTTTCCAACAAAATGACTCGAGAGCACTTAAAAACTTGCTTCCAAATAAATGACTCCAGAGCACTTAAAAACCCGCTTCCAACTAAATGACTCCAGAGCACTAAAAACCCGCTTCCAACGAAATGACTCAAGAGCACTTAAAAACCCGCTTCCAATGAAAGCACACCAGAACACTTAAAAAACTGTTTCCAAAGAAATGAATCCAGGGTACTTACAAACCTGCTTCCAATCAAACGACTCCAGAGCACTTAAAAACCCACTTCCAAGGAAATGACTCGAGAGCACTTAAAAACCCACTTCCAAGGAAATGACTCCAGAGCACTTAAAAACTCGCTTACTACGAAAGAACACCAGAACACAAAAAAACCAGCTTCCAACGAAATGACTACAGAGCACTTAAAAACCTGCTTCCAACGAAAGGATCCCAAAGCACTTAAAAACCTGCTTCCAACGAAAGGACACCAGATCATTTAAAAACCCGCTTCCAAAGAAATGACTCCAGAGCACTTAAAACCTTGCTTCCAAAGAAATGACACCAGAGCACTTACAAATCTGCTTCCAAGGAAATGACTCCAGAGCACTTAAAAACCTGCTTCCAATGAAAGGACACCAGAATACTTAAAAACACGCTGCCAAAAAAATGACCTCAGAGCACATAAAAAACGCTTTCAATCGAAATGAATCCAGGGTACTTACAAACCCGCTTCCAACCAAACGACTCCAGAGCACTTAAAAAAGCCGATTCCAAAGAAATGATTCCAGAGCACTTAAAAACTTACTTCCAACGAAAGGATACCAGAACACTTAAAAACCCGATTCCAACAAAATGACTCCAGAGCTTTTAAAAACCTGCTTCCAAAGAAAGGACACCAGAATACTTAAAAACACGCTGCCAAAAAAATGACCTCAGCGCACATAAAAAAAAAGTTTCCATAGAAATGAATCCAGAGTAATTACATACCGACTTCCAACGAAATGACTCCAGAAAACTTAAAAAGCCGCTTCCAACGAAATGGCTCCAGAGCACTTAAAAAGCCGCTTCCAACAAAATGACTCCTGAGAATTTAAAAACCCTATTCCAACAAAATGACTCCACAGCAATTAAAAACCCGCTTCCAACGAAAGAACACCAGAACACTTAAAAAACCGTTTCCAACAAAATGACTCGAGAGCACTTAAAACCTTGCTTTCAAATAAATGACTCCAGAGCACTTAAAAACCCGCTTCCAACTAAATGACTCCAGAGCACTAAAAACCCGCTTCCAACGAAATGACTTCAGAGCACTTAAAAAACTGCTTCCAACGAAAGGATACCAGAACACGTAAAAACTGGCTTCCAAAGAAATGACTCCAGAGCACTTAAACACCCGCTTCCAACGAAATGACCCCAGAGCACTTAAACACCCGCTTCCAACGAAATCACCCCAGAGCACTTAAAAACCCGCTTACAACGAAAGGACACCAGAACACATAAAAACCCGCTTCCAACGAAATGACGCCAGAGCACTTAATAACCCACTTCCAAAGAAAGGACACCAGAACACTTAAAAACCCGCCTCCAACAAAATGACTCCAGAGCATAAAACCCGCCTACCAACAAAAGGACCGCTTCCAAAGAAAGGACACCAGAAACTTAAAAACTTAAAGACCCAGAACACTTAAAGAAAACGAAATGACTCCACAGCAATTAAAAACACTCTTCCAAAGAAATGACTCGAGAGCACTTAAAAACCTGCTTCCAAGGAAATGACTCCAGAGCATTTAAGAACCCACTTCTAACAAAATGACCACAGAACACTTAAAAACCCGCTTCCAACGAAAGGATACCAGAACACTTAAAAACCCGCTTCCAACGAAATGACTCCAGAGCACTTAAAACCTTGCTTCCAAAGTAATGACTTCAGAGCACTTAAAAACCCACTTAAAACGAAATGACTCCACAGCAATTAAAAACATGCGTCCAACGAAATGACTCCAGAGCACTTAAAAACCCGCTTCCAACAAAAGGACACCAGAACACTTAAAAACCTGCTTCCAACGAAATGACCTAAAAGCACATGAACCCCGTTTCCAACAAAATGACTCCAGAACACTAAAAACCCAATTTCAATGAAATGACTCCAGAGCACTTAAAAACCCGCTTCCAACGAAATGAATCCAGAGCACCTAAAAACCAGCTACCAATGAAATGACTCCAGAGCACTTAAAAACCTGATACCAACGAAAGGATACCAGAAGACTTAAAAACCCGCTTCCAACGATAGAACACCAAAACAGTTAAAAAACCGTTTCCAACAAAATGACTCGAGAGCACTTAAAAACTTGCTTCCAAATAAATGACTCCAGAGCACTTAAAAACCCACTTCCAACTAAATGACTCCAGAGCACTAAAAACCCGCTTCCAACGAAATGACTCAAGAGCACTTAAAAACCCGCTTCCAATGAAAGCACACCAGAACACTTAAAAAAGCGATTCCAACAAAATGACTCCAGAGCTCTTAAAAACCTACTTCCAAAGAAAGGACACCAGAATACTTAAAAACACGCTGCCAAAAAAATGACCTAAGAGCACATAAAAAACGCTTTCAAACGAAATGAATCCAGGGTATTTACAAACCCGCTTCCAACCAAACGACTCCAGAGCACTTAAAAAAGACGATTCCAAAGAAATGATTCCAGAGCACTTAAAAACTTACTTCCAACGAAAGGATACCAGAACACTTAAAAACCCGATTCCAACAAAATGACTCCAGAGCTCTTAAAAACCCGCTTCTAACTAAAGGACACCAGAACACTTCATAACCTGTTTCCAACGAAATGACCTCAGAACACCTAACAACCAGCTTCCAGCGAAATTACTCCTGAGCACTTAAAAACCTGCTTCGAAAGAAATGAATCCAGAGCACTTAAAACTTTGCTTCCAAAGAAATGGCTCCAGAGCACTTAAAGACCCACTTAAAACGATATGACTCCACAGCACTTAAAAACCCGCTTCCAAAGAAATGACTCCAGAGCACTTAAAACCTTGCTTACAAAGAAATGACTCCAGAGCACTTACAAACCTGCTTCCAAGGAAATGACTCCAGAGCACTTAAAAACCCGCTTCCAATGAAAGGACACCAGAACATTTAAAAACCCGCTTTCAACGAAATGACTCAAGAGTACTTAAAAACCCTCTTCCAATGAAAGGATACATGAACACTTAAAAACCCGCTTCCAACCAAACGACTCCAGAGCACTTAAAAAAGCCGATTCCAAAGAAATGATTCCAGAGCACTTAAAAACTTACTTCCAACGAAAGGATACCAGAACACTTAAAAACCCGCTTCCAACAAAAGGATACCAGAAGACTTAAAAAACCGCTTCCAAAGAAATGACTTCTGAGCACTTAAACACCCGCTTTAAACGAAGTGATGCCACAGCAATTAAAAACACGCTTCCAACGAAATGACCTCAGAGCACATAAAAACCCGTTTCCAACGAGATGACTCCAGAGCACTTAAAAACCCGCTTCCAACTAAGTGACTCCAGAGCACTTTAAAACCCGCTTCGAAAGAAATGACTCCAGAGCACTTAAAACCTTGCTTCCAAAGAAATAACTCCAGAGCACTTAAAAACCTGCTTCCAACGAAAGGACACCAGAACACTTAAAAACCTGCTTCCAACGAAATGACTCAAGAGCACTTAAAAACCCGCTTCCAACAAAAGGATACCAGAACACTTAAAAACCCGCTTCCAAAGAAATGACTCCAGCGCACTTAAACACCCGCTTTAAATGAAGTGATGCCACAGCAATTAAAAACACGCTTCCAACGAAATGACCTGAGAGCACATAAAAACCTGTTTCCAACGAAATGACTCCAGAGCACTTAAAAACCCGCTGCAAACTAAATGACTCCAGAGCACTTAAAAACCTGCTTCCAAGGAAATGACTCCAGAGCACTGAAAAACCCGCTTCCAACGAAATGACCCCAGAGCACTTAAAAACCCGCTTACAAGGAAAGGATACTAGAACACATAAAAACCAGCTTCCAACGAAATGACTCCAGAGCACTTAAAACCTTGCTTCCAAAGAAATGCCTCTGGAGCACTTAAAAACCTGCTTCCAACGAAAGGATTCGAGAAGACTTAAACACCCGCTTCCAAAGAAAGGACACCAGAACACTTAAAAACACGCTGCCAAAAAAATGACCTCAGAGCACATAAAAAACTGTTTCCAATGAAATGAATCCAGGGAACTTACAAACCAGCTTCCAACCAAACGACTCCAGAGCACTTAAAAAGCCGCTTCCAAAGAAATGACTCCAGAGCACTTAAAAACTTGCTTCCAAAGAAATGACAACAGAGCACTTACAAATCTGCTTCCAAGGAAATCACTCCAGAGCACTTAAAAACCTGCTTCCAATGAAAGGACAACAGAACATTTAAAAACCCGCTTCCAACGAACTGACTCAAGGGCACTTAAAAACCCACTTCCAACGAAAGGATACAAGAACACTTAAAAACCCGCTTCCAACGAACTGACTCCAGAGCACTTAAAACTTTGCTTAAAAAGAAATGACTCCTGAGCACTAAAGACCCGCTTAAAACGAAATGACTCCACAGCAATTAAAAACACGCTTCCAACAAAATGAATCCAGAACACTTAAAAACCAGCTACCAACTAAATGATTCCAGATCACTTAAAAACCTGCTTCAAAGGAAATGACTCCAGACCATTTAAAAACCCACTTCCAACAAAATGACCACAGAGCACTTAAAAACCCACTTCCAACGAAAGGATATCAGAGCACTTAAAAACCTGCTTCCAACGAACTGACTCCAGATTACTTAAAACCTTGCTTCCAAGGAAATGACTCCAGAGCACTTAAAAACACGCTTATAACAAAAGGACACCAGATCACTTAAAAACCCGCTTCCAAAGAAATGACTCCAGAGCACTTAAAACTTTGCTTCCAAAGAAATGACTCCCGAGCACTTACAAACCTGCTTCCAAGGAAATGACTCCAGAGCACTTAAAAACCTGCTTCCAAAGAAAGGACACCAGAACACTTAAAGACCCGCTTAAAAATGAAATGACTCCACAGCAATTAAAAACACTCTTCCAAAGAAATGAATCCAGAGCACTTAAAAACCTGCTTCCAAGGAAATGACTCCAGAGCATTTAAGAACCCACTTCCAACAAAATGACCACAGAACACTTAAAAACCCGCTTCCAACGAAAGGATACCAGAACACTTAAAAAGCCGCCAAAAAACAAAATGACTCCAGAGCACTTAAAACCTTGCTTCCAAAGTAATGACTTCAGAGCACTTAAAAACCCACTTTAAAACGAAATGACTCACAGCAATTAAAAACATGCGCCCAACGAAATGACTCCAGAGCACTTAAAAACCCGCTTCCAACAAAAGGACACCAGAACACTTAAAAACCTGCTTCCAACGAAATGACCTAAAAGCACATGAACCCCGTTTCCAACAAAATGACTCTAGAACACTAGAAACCCAATTTCAATGAAATGACTCCAGAGCACTTAAAAACCCGCTTCCAACGAAATTAATCCAGAGCACCTAAAAACCAGCTACCAATGAAATGACTCCAGAGCACTTAAAAACCTGATACCAACGAAAGGATACCAGAAGACTTAAAAACCCGCTTCCAACGATAGAACACCAAAACAGTTAAAAAACTGTTTCCAACAAAATGACTCGAGAGCACTTAAAAACTTGCTTCCAAATAAATGACTCCAGAGCACTTAAAAACCCGCTTCCAACTAAATGACTCCCGAGCACTTACAAACCTGCTTCCAAGGAAATGACTCCAGAGCACTTAAAAACCCGCTTCCAAAGAAAGGACACCAGAACACTTAAAGACCCGTTTAAAACGAAATGACTCCACAGCAATTAAAAACACTCTTCCAAAGAAATGACTCGAGAGCACTTAAAAACCTGCTTCCAAGGAAATGACTCCAGAGCATTTAAGAACCCACTTCCAACAAAATGACCACAGAACACTTAAAAACCCGCTTCCAACAAAAGGATACCAGAACACTTAAAAACCCGCTTCCAACGAAATGACTCCAGAGCACTTAAAACGTTGCTTCCAAAGTAATGACTTCAGATCACTTAAAAACCCACTTAAAACGAAATGACTCCACAGCAATTAAAAACATGCGTCCAACGAAATGACTCCAGAGCACTTAAAAACCCGCTTCCAACAAAAGGACACCAGAACACTTAAAAACCTGCTTCCAACGAAATGACCTAAAAGCACATGAACCCCTTTTCCAACAAAATGACTCCAGAACACTAGAAACCCAATTTCAATGAAATGACTCCAGAGCACTTAAAAACCCGCTTAACGAAATGAATCCAGAGCACTAAAAACCAGCTACCAATGAAATGACTCCAGAGCACTTAAAAACCTGATACCAACGAAAGGATACCAGAAGACTTAAAAACCCCGCCTAACGATAGAACACCAAAACAGTTAAAAACCGTTTCCAACAAAATGACTCCAGAGCACTTAAAAACTTGCTTCCAAATAAATGACTCCAGAGCACTTAAAAACCCGCTTCCAACTAAATGACTCCAGAGCACTAAAAACCCGTTTCCAATGAAATGACTCAAGAGCACTAAAAAACCCACTTCAAGGAAATGACTCCAGAGCACTTAAAAAACTACTACGAAAGAACACCAGAACACAAAAACCAGCTTAAATGACTATAGAGCACTTAAAAACCTGCTTCCAACGAAAGGATCCCAAAGCACTTAAAAACCCGCCCAAACAAAAGGACACCAGATCATTTAAAAACCCACTTCCAAAGAAATGACTCCAGAGCACTTAAAACCTTGCTTCCAAAGAAATGACACCAGAGCACTTTAAAAATCTGCTTCCAAGGAAATGACTCCAGAGCACTTAAAAACCTGCTTCCAATGAAAGGACACCAGAATACTTAAAAACACGCTGCCAAAAAAATGACTCCAGAGCACTTAAAAAGCCGCTTCCAAAGAAATGACTCCAGAGCACTTAAAACCTTGCTTCCAAAGAAATGACACCAGAGCACTTACAAATCTGATTCCAAGGAAATGACTCCAGAGCACTTAAAAACCTGCTTCCAACGAAAGGACACCAGAGCACTTACAAATCTGCTTCCAAGGAAATGACTCCAGAGCACTTAAAAACCTGCTTCCAACGAAAGGACACCAGAACAATTAAAAACCCGCTTCCAATGAACTGACTCAAGGGCACTTAAAAACCCGCTTCCAACGAAAGGATACAAGAACAGTCAAAAACCCGCTACCAAAGAACTGACTCCAGAGCACTTAAAACTTTGCTTCAAAAGAAATGACTCCAGAGCACTTACAGACCCGCTTAAAATGAAATGACTCCACAGCAATTAAAAACACGCTTCCAACAAAATGAATCCAGAACACTTAAAAACCAGCTACCAACTAAATGACTCCAGATCACTTAAAAACCTGCTTCAAAGGAAATGACTCCAGAGCATTTAAAAACCCACTTCAACGAAATGACCACAGAGCACTTAAAAATCCGCTTCCAACGAAAGGATACCAGAACACTTAAAAACCCGCTTCCAATGAAATGACTCCAGAGCACTTAAAACCTTGCTTCCAAAGAAATGTTTCCAGAGCACTTAAAAACCTGCTTCCAATGAAAGGACATAAGATCATTTAAAAACCCGCTTCCAACGAAAGGATACCAGAACACTTAAAAACCCCCTTCCAACAAAATGCCTCCAGAGCACTTAAAAACCTGCTTCCAATGAAAGGACACCAGAACACTTAAAAACCCGATTCCAAAGAAATGACTCAAGAGCACTTAAAAACCCGCTTCCAACAAAAGGATACCAGAAGACTTAAAAATCCGCTTCCAAAGAAATGACTTCTTAGCACTTAAACACCCACTTTAAACGAAGTGATGCCACAGCAATTAAAAACACCAACGAAATGAACTCAGAGCACATAAAAACCCGTTTCCAACAAAATGACTCCAGAGCACTTAAAAACCCGCTTCCAACTAAGTGACTCCAGAGCACTTTAAAACCCGCTTCGAAAGAAATGACTCCAGAGCACTTAAAACCTTGCTTCCAAAGAAATGACTCTGGAGCACTTAAAAACCTGCTACCAACGAAAGGATACCAGAAGACTTACAAACCAGCTTCCAAAGAAAGGACACCAGAACACTTAAAAACACGCTGCCAAAAAAATGACCTCAGAGCACATAAAAAACTGTATCCAATGAAATGAATCCAGGGAACTTACAAACCAGCTTCCAACCAAACGACTCCAGAGCACTTAAAAAAGCCGATTCCAAAGAAATGATTCCAGAGCACTTAAAAACTTACTTCCAACAAAAGGATACCAGAACACTTAAAAACCCGATTCCAACAAAATGACTCCAGAGCTCTTAAAAACCCGCTTCCAACAAAAGGATACCAGAATACTTAAAAACCCACTTCCAACGAAATGACCTCAAAGCACATAAACCCCGTTTCCAACAAAATGACTCCAGAGCACTTAAAAACCTGCTTCTAACTAAAGGACACCAGAACACTTCATAACCTGTTTCCAACGAAATGACCTCAGAGCACATAACAACCAGCTTCCAGCGAAATTACTCCAGAGCACTTAAAAACCCGCTTCGAAAGAAATGACTCCAGAGCACTTAAAAGTTTGCTTCCAAAGAAATGGCTCCAGAGCACTTAAAGACCCACTTAAAACGATATGACTCCACAGCAATTAAAAACCCGCTTCCAACGAAAGGACACCAGAACACTTAAAAACCCGCTTCCAAAGAAATGACTCCAGAGCACTTACAGACCCGCTTAAAATGAAATGACTCCACAGCAATTAAAAACACGCTTCCAACAAAATGAATCCAGAACACTTAAAAACCAGCTACAAACTAAATGACTCCAGATCACTTAAAAACCTGCTTCCAAGGAAATGACTCCAGAGCATTTAAAAACCCACTTCAACGAAATGACCACAGAGCACTTAAAAATCCGCTTCCAACGAAAGGATACCAGAACACTTAAAAACCCGCTTCCAATGAAATGACTCCAGAGCACTTAAAACCTTGCTTCCAAAGAAATGTTTCCAGAGCACTTAAAAACCTGCTTCCAATGAAAGGACATAAGATCATTTAAAAACCCGCTTCCAACGAAAGGATACCAGAACACTTAAAAACCCCCTTCCAACAAAATGCCTCCAGAGCACTTAAAAACCTGCTTCCAATGAAAGGACACCAGAACACTTAAAAACCCGATTCCAAAGAAATGACTCAAGAGCACTTAAAACCTTGCTTACAAAGAAATGACTCCAGAGCACTTACAAACCTGCTTCCAAGGAAATGACTCCAGAGCACTTAAAAACCCGCTTCCAATGAAAGGACACCAGAACATTTAAAAACCCGCTTTCAACGAAATGACTCAAGAGCACTTAAAAACCCGCTTCCAACGAAAGGATACACGAACACTTAAGAACCCGCTTCCAACCAAATGACTCCAGAGCACTTAAAAACCTGCTTCCAACGAAAGGACACCAGAACACTTAAAAACCTGCTTCCAACGAAATGATTCAAGAGCACTTAAAAACCCGCATCCAACAAAAGGATACCAGAACACTTAAAAACCCGCTTCCAAAGAAATGACTCCAGCGCACTTAAACACCCGCTTTAAATGAAGTGATGCCACAGCAATTAAAAACACGCTTCCAACGAAATGATCTGAGAGCACATAAAAACCTGTTTCCAACGAAATGACTCCAGAGCACTTAAAAACCCGCTGCAAACTAAATGACTCCAGAGCACTTAAAAACCTGCTTCCAAGGAAATGACTCCAGAGCATTTAAAAACCCACTTCCAACGAAATGACCACAGAGCACTTAAAAACCCACTTCCAACGAAAGGATATCAGAGCACTTAAAAACCTGCTTCCAACGAACTGACTCCAGATTACTTAAAACCTTGCTTCCAACGAACTGACTCCAGAGCACTTAAAACTTTGCTTCCAAAGAAATGGCTCCAAAGCACTTAAAGACCCACTTAAAACGATATGACTCCACAGCAATTAAAAACCCGCTTCCAACGAAAAGACACCAGAACACTTAAAAACCCGCTTCCAACAAAATGACAACAGAGAACTTAAAAACCCGCTTCCAACGAAAGGACACCAGAACACTTAAAAACCTGTTTCCAACGAAATGAATCCAGGGTACTTATAAACCCGCTTCTAACCAAACGACTCCAGAGCCCTTAAAAACCCGCTTCCAAGGAAATGACTCCAGAGCACTTAAATACCCGCTTACAAGGAAAGGACACCAGTACACATGAAAACCACCTTCCAAAGAAATGACTCCAGAGCACTTAAAAACCTGCTTCCAACAAAAGGATCTCAGAACACTTAAAAACCCACTTCCAACGAAATGACTCCAGAGCACTTAAAACCTTGCTTCCAAAGAAAGGACTCTGGAGCACTTAAAAACCTGCTACCAACAAAAGGATACCAGAAGACTTCAAAACCGCTTCCAAAGAAAGGACACCAGAACACTTAAAAACACGCTGCCAATAAAATGACCTCAGAGCACATAAAAAACTGTTTGCAATGAAATGAATCCAGGGAACTTACAAACCAGCTTCCAACCAAACGACTCCAGAGCACTTAAAAAGCCGCTTCCAAAGAAATGACTCCAGAGCACTTAAAAACTTACTTCCAACGAAAGGATAGCAGAACACTTAAAAACCCGCTTCCAAAGAAATGACTCCAGAGCACTTAAAAAGCCGCTTCCAAAGAAATGACTCCAGAGCACTTAAAAACTTACTTCCAACGAAAGGAAAGCAGAACACTTAAAAACCCGCTTCCAAAGAAATGACTCCAGAGCACTTAAAACCTTGCTTCCAAAGAAATGACACCAGAGCACTTACAAATCTGCTTCCAAGGAAATGACTCCAGAGCACTTAAAAACCTGCTTCCAACGAAAGGACACCAGAACAATTAAAAACCCGCTTCCAACGAACTGACTCAAGGGCACTTAAAAACCCGCTTCCAACGAAAGGATACAAGAACAGTCAAAAACCCGCTACCAAAGAACTGACTCCAGAGCACTTAAAACTTTGCTTCAAAAGAAATGACTCCAGAGCACTTAAAGACCCGCTTAAAATGAAATGACTCCACAGCAATTAAAAACACGCTTCCAACAAAATGAATCCAGAACACTTAAAAACCAGCTACCAACTAAATGACTCAAGATCACTTAAAAACCTGCTTCCAAGGAAATGACTCCAGAGCATTTAAAAACCCACTTCCAACGAAATGACCACAGAGCACTTAAAAACCCACTTCCAACGAAAGGATATCAGAGCACTTAAAAACCTGCTTCCAACGAACTGACTCCAGATTACTTAAAACCTTGCTTCCAATGAAATGACTCCAGAGCACTTAAAAACACGCTTATAACAAAAGGACACCAGTACACTTAAAAACCCGCTTACAAAGAAATGACTCCAGAGCACTTAAAACCTTGCTTCCAAAGAAAGGACTCTGGAGCACTTAAAAACCTGCTACCAACGAAAGGATACCAGAAGAATTAAAAACCCGCTTCCAACGAAATGACTCCAGAGCACTTAAAAACCTGCTGCAAACTAAATGACTCCAGAGGACTTAAAAAACCGCTTCCAAAGAAAGGACACCAGAACACTTAAAAACACGCTGCCAAAAAAATGACCTCAGAGCACATAAAAAACTTTTTCCAACGAAATGAATCCAGGAACTTACAAACCAGCTTCCAACCAAACGACTCCAGAGCACTTAATAAGCCGCTTCCAAAGAAATGACTCCAGAGCACTTAAAAACTTACTTCCAACGAAAGGATACCAGAACACTTAAAAACCCGATTCCAACGAAATGAATCCAGAGCAATTAAAAACCCGCTTAAAACGAAATGCCTCGATAGCAATTAAAAACACGCCCAACGAAATGCCTCCAGAGCACTTAAAAACCCGCTTTCCAACTAAATGAATCCAGAGCACTTAAAAACCCGCCCAATGAAATGAATCCAGAGCACTTAAATACCTGTTTCAAGGTAATGACTCAGAGCACTTAAAAACCCACTTCCAACAAAATGACCCCAAAGCATTTAAAAACCCGCTTCCAACGAAATGACTCAAGAGCACTTAAAAACCCGCTTCCAACAAAAGGATACCAGAACACTTAAAAACCCGCTTCCAACGAAATGACTCCAGAGCACTTAAAAACCCGCTTCAAACTAAGTGACTCCAGAGCACTTAAAACCTTGCTTCCAAATAAATGACTCTGGAGCACTTAAAAACCCGCTTCCAACGAAAGGATACCAGAACACTTAAAAACCCACTTCCAAGGAAATGACTCCAGAGCACTTAAAAACCTGCTTCCAACGAAATGACTCCAGAGCACTTAAAACCTTGCTTCCAAAGAAATGACTCTGGAGCACTTAAAAACCTGCTACCAACGAAAGGATATCAGAAGACTTAAAAACCCGCTTCCAAAGAAAGGACACCAGAATACTTAAAAACACGCTGCCAAAAAAATGACCTCAGAGCACATAACAAACCCTTTCCAACGAAATGAATCCAGGGTACTTACAAACCGGCTTCCAAGCAAACGACTCCAGAGCACTTAAAAAGCCGATTCCAAAGAAATGATTCCAGAGCACTTAAAAACCAGCTTCTAACTAAATGACTCCAGAGCACTAAAAAACCCGATTCCAACGAAATGACCCCAGAGCACTTAAAAACCCCCTTACAACGAAAGGACACCAGAACACATAAAAACCAACTTACAACGAAATGTCTCCAGAGCACTTAAAAACCTGCTTCCAAAGAAAGGATACCAGAACACTTAAAAACCCGCTTACAACGAAATGAATCCAGAGCACTTAAAAACCCGCTTAAAACGAAATGACTACACAGCAATTAAAAAAAACGCTTCCAACGAAATGAATCTAGAGCACTTAAAAATCTGCTTCCACCAAAAGTACACCAGAACACATAAAAACCAGCTTACAATGAAATGACTCCAGAGCACTTAAAAACCTGCTTCCAATGAAAGGATACCAGCACACTTAAAAACCCGCTTACAACGAAATGACTCCAGAGCACTTAAAACCTTGCTTCCAAAGAAAGGACTCTGGAGCATTTAAAAACCTGCTACCAACAAAAGGATACCAGAAGAATTAAAAACCCGCTTCCAACGAAATGACTCCAGAGCACTTAAAAACCCGCTTCCAAAGAAAGGACACCAGAACACTTAAAAACACGCTGCCAAAAAAATGAACTCAGAGCACATAAAAAACTGTTTCCAACGAAATGAATCCAGGGAACTTACAAACCAGCTTCCAACCAAACGACTCCAGAGCACTTAAAAAGCCGCTTCCAAAGAAATGACTCCAGAGCACTTAAAAACTTACTTCCAGAACACTTAAAACGAAAGGATACCAGAACACTTAAAAACCGGACTCAAACTAAATGAATCCAGAGCAATTAAAAACCCTCTTCAAACTAAGTGACTCAGAGCACTTAAACCTTGCTTCCAAAGAAATGACTCTGGAGCACTTAAAACCCGCTTCAAGGAAAAGGATACCAGAACACTTAAAAACCCACTTCCAAGGAAATGACTCCAGAGCACTTAAAACCTTGCTTCCAAAGAAATGACTCTGGAGCACTTAAAAACCTGCTACCAACGAAAGGATACCAGAAGACTTAAAAACCCGCTTCCAAAGAAAGGACACCAGAATACTTAAAAACACGCTGCCAAAAAAATGACCTCAGAGCACATAACAAACCCTTTCCAACGAAATGAATCCAGGGTACTTACAAAACGGCTTCCAAGCAAACGACTCCAGAGCACTTAAAAAAGACGATTCCAAAGAAATGATTCCAGAGCACTTAAAAACTTACTTCCAACGAAAGGATACCAGAAGTCTTAAAAACCCGATTCCAACAAAAAGACTCCAGAGCACTTAAAAACCTGCTTCCAAAAAAAGGATACCAGAATACTTAAAAACCCACTTCCAACGAAATGACGTCAGAGCACATAACAAACCGCTTCCAGCGAAATGACTCCAGAGCACTTAAAACTTTGCTTCCAACGAAATGACCCCAGAGCACTTAAAAACCTGCTTCCAACGAAAGGATCCCAAAGCACTTAAAAACCCGCTTCCAACGAAAGGTCACCAGATCACTTAAAAAACTGCTTCCAAAGAAATGACTCCAGAGCACTTAAAACCTTACTTCCAAAGAAATGACTCCAGAGCACTTACAAACCTGCTTCCAATGAAAGGACACCAGAACATTTAAAAACCCGCTTCCAACGAAATGACCCAAGAGCACTTAAAAACCCGCTTCCAACGAAAGGATACAAGAACACTTAAAAACCCGCTTCCAACCAAATGACTCCAGAGCACTTAAAAACCTGCTTCCAACTAAAGGACACCAGAACACTTAAAAACCCGCTTCCAAAGAAATGACTCAAGAGCACTTAAAAACCCGCTTCCAAAAAAATGATACCAGAACACTTAAAAACCCGCTTCCAAAGAAATGACTCCAGAGCACTTAAACACCCGCTTTAAATGAAGTGGTGCCACAGCAATTAAAAACACGCTTCCAACGAAATGACCTCAGAGCACATAAAAACCCGTTTCCAACGAAATGACTCCAGAGCACTTAAAAACCCGCTGCAAACTAAATGACTCAAGAGCACTTAAAAACCTGTTTCCAAGGAAATGACTCCAGAGCAATTAAAAACACGCTTCCAACGAAATGACCCCAGGGCACTTAAAAAACCGCTTACAAGGAAAGGACACCAGAACACAAAAAAACCAGCTTCCAACGAAATGACTCCAGAGCACTTAAAACCTGTTTCCAACAAAAGGATCCCAAAACACTTAAAAACTGGCTTCCAACGAAATGACTCCAGAGCACTTAAAACCTTGCTACCAAAGAAATGACACCAGAGCACTTACAAATCTGCTTCCAAGGAAATGACTCCAGAGCACTTAAAAACCTGCTTCCAATGAAAGGACAACAGAACATTTAAAAACCCGCTTCCAACGAACTGACTCAAGGGCACTTAAAAACCCGCTTCCAACAAAAGGATACCAGAACACTTAAAAACCCGCTTCCAACGAACTGACTCCAGAGCACTTAAAACTTTGCTTCCAAAGAAATGACTCCAGAGCACTTACAAACCCGCTTCCAAAGAAAGGACACCAGAACACTTAAAAACACGCTGCCAAAAAAATGACCTCAGAGCACATAAAAAACTGTTTCCAATGAAATGAATCCAGGGAACTTACAAACCAGCTTCCAACCAAACGACTCCAGAGCACTTAAAAAGCCGCTTCCAAAGAAATGACTCCAGAGCACTTAAAAACTTACTTCCAACGAAAGGATACCAGAACACTTAAAAACCCGCTTCCAAAGAAATGACTCCAGAGCACTTAAAAACTTGGTTCCAAAGAAATGACACCAGAGCACTTACAAATCTGCTTCCAAGGAAATGACTCCAGAGCACTTCAAAACCTGCTTCCAATGAAAGGACAACAGAACATTTAAAAACCCGCTTCCAACGAACTGACTCAAGGGCACTTAAAAACCCACTTCCAACAAAAGGATACAAGAACACTTAAAAACCGCGCCTAAAACTAACTGACTCAGAGCACTTAAAACTTTGCTTCAAAAGAAATGACTCCTGAGCACTTAAAGACCCGCTTAAAACGAAATGACTCCACAGCAATTAAAAACACGCTTCCAACAAAATGAATCCAGAACACTTAAAAACCAGCTACCAACTAAATGATTCCAAATGACTTAAAAACCTGCTTCAAAGGAAATGACTCCAGAGCATTTAAAAACCCACTTCCAACGAAATGACCACAGAGCACTTAAAAACCCACTTCCAACGAAAGGATATCAGAGCACTTAAAAACCTGCTTCCAACGAACTGACTCCAGATTACTTAAAACCTTGCTTCCAAGGAAATGACTCCAGAGCACTTAAAAACACGCTTATAACAAAAGGACACCAGATCACTTAAAAACCCGCTTCCAAAGAAATGACTCCAGAGCACTTAAAACTTTGCTTCCAAAGAAATGACTCCAGAACACTTACAAACCTGCTTCCAAGGAAATGACTCCAGAGCACTTAAAAACCCGCTTCCAATGAAAGAACACCAGAACATTTAAAAACCGGCTTCCAATGAAATGACTCAAGAGCACTTAAAAACCCGCTTCCAACAAAAGGATACAAGAACACTTAAAAACACGCTGCCAAAAAAATGAACTCAGAGCACATAAAAAACTGTTTCCAATGAAATGAATCCAGGGAACTTACAAACCAGCTTCCAACCAAACGACTCCAGAGCACTTAAAAAGCCGCTTCCAAAGAAATGACTCCAGAGCACTTAAAAACTTACTTCCAATGAAAGGATAGCAGAACACTTAAAAACCCGCTTCCAAAGAAATGACTCCAGAGCACTTAAAACTTTGCTTCCAAAGAAATGACTCCAGAACACTTACAAACCTGCTTCCAAGGAAATGACTCCAGAGCACTTAAAAACCCGCTTCCAATGAAAGGACACCAGAACATTTAAAAACCGGCTTCCAATGAAATGACTCAAGAGCACTTAAAAACCCGCTTCCAACAAAAGGATACAAGAACACTTAAAAACACGCTGGCAAAAAAATGAACTCAGAGCCCAAAAAAAATTGTTTCCAATGAAATGAATCCAGGGAACTTACAAACCAGCTTCCAACCAAACGACTCCAGAGCACTTAAAAAGCCGCCCAAAGAAATGACTCAGAGCACTTAAAAACTTACTTCCAATGAAAGGATAGCAGAACACTTAAAAACCCGCTTCCAAAGAAATGACTCCAGAGCACTTAAAACCTTGCTTCCAAAGAAATGACACCAGAGCACTTACAAATCTGCTTCCAAGGAAATGACTCCAGAACACTTAAAAACCTGCTTCCAATGAAAGGACACCAGAACAATTAAAAACCCGCTTCCAAAGAACTGACTCAAGGGCACTTAAAAACCCGCTTCCAACGAAAGGATACAAGAACACTTAAAAACCTGCTTCCAAAGAACTGACTCCAGAGCACTTAAAACTTTGCTTCAAAAGAAATGACTCCAGAGCACTTAAAGACCCGCTTAAAACCAAAAAGACTCACAGCAATTAAAAACACGCTTCCAACAAAATGAATCCAGAACACTTAAAAACCAGCTACCAACTAAATGACTCCAGATCACTTAAAAACCTGCTTCCAAGGAAATGACTCCAGAGCTATTAAAAACCCACTTCCAACGAAATGACCACAGAGCACTTAAAAACCCACTTCCTACGAAAGGATATCAGAGCACTTAAAAACCTGCTTCCAACGAACTGACTCCAGATTATTTAAAACCTGCTTCCAGAAATGACTCCAGAGCACTTAAAAACACGCTTATAACAAAAGGAAACCAGAACACTTAAAAACCCGCTTCCAACGAACTGACTCCAGAGCACTTAAAACTTTGCTTCCAAAGAAATGGCTCCAGAGCACTTAAAGACCCACTTAAAACGAAATGACTCCACAGCAATTAAAACCCGCTTCCAACAAAAGGACACCAGAACACTTAAAAAAACGCTCCAACCAAAAAAATGACAACAGATCACTTAAAAACCCGCTTCAAACGAAAGGACACCAGAACATTTAAAAACCTGTTTCCAACGAAATGACCACAGGGCACTAATAAACCCGCTTAACCAAAACGACTCCAGAGCCCTTAAAAACCCGCCCAAGGAAATGACTCCAGAGCACTAAAAAACCATAAGGAAAGGACACCATTACTCAAAAACCACCTTCCAAAGAAATGACTCCAGAGCACTTAAAAACCTGCTTCCAAACAAAAGGATACCAAAAGACTTACAAACCAGCTTCCAAAGAAAGGATACCAGAACACTTAAAAACCCCTTCCAACAAAATGCCTCCAGAGCACTTAAAACCTGCTTCCAATGAAAGGACACCAGAACACTTAAAAACCTTTCCAAAGAAATGACTCAAGAGCATTTAAAACCTGCTTCCAACAAAAGGATACCAGAACACTTAAAAACCCGCTTCCAAAGAAATGACTTCTGAGCACTTAAACACCCGCTTTTAACGAAGTGATGCCACAGCAATTAAAAACACGTTTAAAACTAAATGAACTCAGATCACATAAAAACCCGTATCCAACTAAATGAGTCCAGAGAACTTAAAAACCCGCTTCCAACTAAATGACTCCAGTGCACTTAAAAACCCGCTCCAAAGAAATGACTCCAGAGCACTTAAAACACGCTTCCAAAGAAATGACTCTAGAGCACTTAAAAACCTGCTACCAATGAAAGGACACCAGAACAAATAAAACCAGCTTCCAAAGAAATGACTCCAGAGCACTTAAAACCTGCTTCCAAAAAAATGACCTCAGAACACTTAAAAACCCGCTTACAAAAAAATGAATCCAGAGCACTTAAAACCCGCTTAAAATGAAATGACTACAGAGCAATTAAAAAACGATTCCAAAGAAAGGATACCAGAACACTTAAAAACCCGATTCCAACAAAATGAGTCCAGAGCACTTAAAAACCCGCTTCCAACAAAAGGATGCTCCAGCAATCAAAAACACGCTTCCAACGAAATGACCTCAGAGCACATAAAAAACCCGTTTCCAACAAATGACTGCAGAGCACTTAAAAACCCTTCAAAAGAAATGACACCAGAGCACTTTAAAAACCTGCTTCAAGGAAATGACTCCAGAGCACTTAAAAACCCGCTTCCAATGAAAGGACCCCAGAACACTTAAAAACCCGCTCCAACGAAATGACACCAGAGCACATAAAACCAGCTTACAACAAAATGATCCAGAGCACTTAAAAACCCGCTTAAATGAAATGACTCAGAGCACTTAAAAAACGCTTCCAAAGAAATGACTCTAGAGCACTTAAAACATGCTTCCAATGAAATGATACAGAACAATTAAAAACCACTTCCAACAAAATGACTCCAGAGCACTTAAAAACCTTGCTTCCAAAGAAATGACTCCAGAGCACTTAAAAACCTGCTTCAAAGGAAATGACTCCAGAGCATTTAAAACCCGCTTCAAAGAAAGGACACCAGAACACTTAAAAACACGCAGCCAAAAAATGACTCAGAGCACATAAAAACCCTTTAAAATGAAATGACTCCAGAGCACTTAAAAACCTGCTTCCAAAGAAATGACTCAGAGCACTTAAAAACCCGCTTCCAATGAAATGACATAAGAGCATTTAAAAACCTTAAAACGAAATGAAATGATACAGCAATTAAAAACCCCCTTCCAACAAAATGACTCCAGAGCACTTAAAAACCTGCTTCCAACAAAAGGACACAAGAGCACTTAAAACCCGATTCCAATGAAATGACTCAAAACACATAAAACCTGCTTTCCAAAGAAATGATACCAGAGCACTTAAAACCTACTTCCAAAGAAAGGACCTCAAAATACTTAAAAACCCGCTTTTAAAAAAATGACTCCAGAGCACTTAAAAACCCGCTAAAACGAAATGACTCCATCACAATTAAAAACCCGTTTCCAATGAAATGACTCCAGAGCACTTAAAACCCGCCAAACAAAAGTGACTCCAGAGCACTTAAAAAAAGCTTCCAAAGAAATGACTCAAAGCAATTAAAACCCTGCTTCCAAAGAAATGACTCCAGAGCACTAAAAACCTGCTACCAATGAAAGGACTGCAGAACACTTAAAAACCTGCTTCCAACAAAATGACACCAGAGCACATAAAAACCTTTGCCAAAAAAATGACTCCAGAGCACATAAAACCTTTGCTTCCAAAGAAATAAATCCAGGTTACTTTCAAACCTGCTTCCAAGGAAATGACTCCAGAGCACTTAAAAAACCTGTTTCCAAAGAAATGATTCCAGAGCATTTAAAAACCTCTTCCAATGAAAAGACTCCAGAACACTTAAAACCCGATTCCAACAAAATGACTCCAGAGCACTTAAAAACCGCTTCCAACAAATGATACCAGATCACTTAAAACTTTGCTTCCAAAGAAATGACCCAGAGCACATAAAACCCGTTTCCAACGAAATGACTCCAGAGCACTTAAAAACAAGCTTCCAACTAAAGGACACCAGATCACTTAAAAACCTGTTTCCAACTAAATGACCTCAGAGCACTTAAAACCAGCTTCAAAGGAAATGACTCCAGAGCACTTAAAAACCGCTTCAAAGAAATGACTCCAGAGCACTTAAAACTTTGCTTCCAAAGAAATGGCTCCAGAAGCACTTAAAAACCTGCTTAAAAACGAAATGACTCCAGAGCAATTAAAAACCGCTTCCAATGAAATGACTCCAGAGCACTTAAAAAACCCGTTTCCAAAGAAATGACTCAGATCATTTTAAAACCTTGCTTCCAAAGAAATGATACCAGAGCACTTAAAAACCTGTTTCAAACAAAATGACTCCAGAGCACTTAAAAACCCGCTTCCAATGAAAGGACACAGAACATTTAAAAACCCGCTTCCAAAGAAATGACTCAAGAGCACTTAAAAACCCGTTCCAACAAAAGGATACCAGAACACTTAAAAACCGCTTCCAAAGAAATGACTCCAGAGCACTTAAAACCCGCTTAAACGAAAGGACGCAGAACAACTTAAAACCTGCTTCATGAAATGATTCAAGAGCACTTAAAACCCGCTTCAAAGAAATGATACCAGAACACTTAAAAACCTGCAAAAAGAAATGACTCCAGAGCACTTTAAAAACCCGGCTTTAAATGAAATGATGCCAGAGCAATTAAAAACTTGCTTCCAAAGAAATGATCTGAGCACTTAAAACCTGTTTCCAGAAATGATACCAGAGCACTTAAAAACCCGCTTCCAAACTAAATGACTCAGAGCACTTAAAAACCTGCTTGCCAAAAAAATGACTCCAGAGCATTTAAAAACCACTTCAAAAATGACCACAGAGCACTTAAAAACCTGCTTCCAACCAAAGGATATCAGAGCACTTAAAAACCTGCTTCCAAAGAAATGACTCCAGAGCACTTAAAACTTGCTTCCAACAAATGACTCCAGAACACTTAAAAACCCGCTTCCAACAAAAGGAAATGATTCCAGAAACCTTAAAAAACTAACTGACTCCAACAAAAAAACTTTGCTTCCAGAATGGCTCCAGAAAAACCCAATTAAAACGAAATGACTCCACAGCAATTAAAACCCCGCTTCCAACAAAAGGACACCAGAACACTTAAAAACACTCAACAAAATGACAACAAAGCACTTAAAACCCGCTAACGAAGGAAATGACTAAAAACCTGTTTCCAACGAAATGAATCAGGTACTTAAACCCTTCTAACCAAAGCGACTCCAGAGCCCTTTTAAAAACAGCTTCAAGGAAATGACTCAGAGCACTTAAATACCGCTTACTAGGAAAGGACACCAGAGCACTTAAAACCACCTTCCAAAGAAATGACTCAGAGCACTTAAAAACCCACTTCCAACAAAGGATCCCCAGAAATTTAAAAACCCGCTCAATGAAATGACTCAGAGCACCAAAACACCAAAAAAACCCACTTAAAACCCCCTTCCAAAAATGATACCAGAGACTTAAACCCACTTCCAAAGAAAGGACACCAGAACACTTAAAACCACGCTGCCAATAAAATGACCTCAGAGCACATAAAAACCTGTTTCCAATGAAATGAATCCAGAACTTACAAACCAGCTTCAACCAAATGACTCAGAGCACTTAAAAACCCGCTTCCAAAGAAATGACTACACTTAAAACATACTTAAGAACCCGCAAAACCAAATGAAGCTCAGAGCACTTAAAAACCTGCTTCAAACGAAATGACACCAGAACACTTACAAATCTGCTTCCAACGAAATGACTCCAGAGCACTTAAAAATCTGCTTCAATGAAAGAAGGACAACAGAACAAATAAAATACTTCAACAAATGACTCAGGGCACTAAAACCCGCTTCCAACAAAAGGATACCAGAACACTTAAAACCGCTTTAAATGAACTGACTCAGCAATTAAAACTTTGCTTGAAATGACTCAACAATATAATGATAAACGAAATGACTCCAGAGCACATAAAAACCGCTTCCAACAAAATGAATCAGAGCACTTAAAAACCAGCTACCAACTAAATGACTCCAGATCACTTAAAACCTGCTTCCAAGGAAATGACTCCCAGAGCATTTAAAACCCACTTCAGTGAAATGACCACAGAGCACTTAAAAAACCCTTCCAACGAAAGGACTCAGACACTTAAAAACCTGCTTCCAATGAACTGACTCCAGAGCACTTTAAAACCTTGCTTCCAAAAATGTTTCCAGAGCACTTAAAAACCGCTTCCAATGAAAGGAGACCAGAACACTTAAAAAACCGCTTCCAACAACTGATACCAGAACACTTAAAACCCCTCCAAGAAATGCCTCAGAGCACTTAAAAACCTTTCAATGAAAGGACCCAGAATTAAACCCGATTCAATGAAATGACACAGCAATTAAAAACCGCTTCCAACAAAAGATGGCCAGAACACTTAAAAACCTGCAACAAAAAATGACAACAGAGCACTTAAAAACCGCTTTAAGCGGTGATGCCACAGCAATTAAAAAACCTGTTCCAAAAAAATGAACTCAGGCACTTAAAACCCGTTCCAACCAAAATGACTCCAGAGCACTTAAAAACCCGCTTCCAAGGAAATGACTCCAGAGCACTTAAAAACCCGCTACTAGAAATGACTCAGAGCACTTAAAACCCACCTTCCAAAGAAATGACTCCAGAGCACTTAAAACCTACTTCCAACAAAAGGATCCCAGAACACTTAAAAACCCGCTTCAAACAAATGACACCAGAACATTTAAAACCTTGCTGCCAAAGAAATGACCTCAGAGCACATAAAAAACCCTTTACCAACAAAATGAATCCAGAAGACTTCAAAACCTGCTTCAAAAGAAAGGACACCAGAACACTTAAAAACACGATTCAAAGAAATGACTCCAGAGCACATAAAAACTTGTTTCCAACAAATGGAATCCAGAAACTTAAAAACCATTCCAACAAAAATGACTCAGAGCACTTAAAACCCGCTGCAACAAATGACTCCAGAGCACTTAAAAACCACTTACGAAATGACCTCAAAGCACATAAACCCGTTTCCAACAAAATGACTCAGAACACTTAAAAACCTGCTTCCAAAGAAATGACTCCAGAGCACTTAAAAACCTGCTTCCAAGAAATGACACCAGAGCACATAACAACCTCTTCAAGGAAATGACTCCAGAGCACTTAAAAATCCTTCCAATGAAAGGGACTCCAGAACATTTAAAACCTCGCTTCAAAGAACTGACTCAAGGGCACTTAAAACCCGTTTAAAACAAAAGGACTCCAGAGCACTTAAAACCCCTTCCAGTGAAATGACCAGAACGTTTAAAACTTTGCTTCCAAAGAAATGACTCAGAGCACTTATAAAACCCGCTTAAATGAAATGACTCCAGAGCAATTAAAAACCGCTTCAAACAAATGACTCCAGAGCACTTAAAAACCAGTCACCAACTAAATGACTCCAGATCACTTAAAAACCTGCTTCAAAGGAAATGATTCAAAGCATTTAAAAACCCACTTCCAACAAATGATACAGAAGCACTAAAAAACCTGCTTGCACCAAAAATGACTCCAGCGCATTTAAAACCTGCTTCAATGAAATGATGCCAGAGCAATTAAAAACCTTGCTTCCAAAGAAATGATCTGAGAGCACTTTAAAACCTGTTTCCAATGAAATGACTCCAGAGCACAAAAAACCGCTTCCAAATAAAATGATACCAGAACACTTAAAACCCCTTCCAACAAAATGACTCCAGAGCACTTAAAAACCTGCTTCCAATGAAATGACCACAGAACACTTAAAAACCCGATTCCAAAGAAAGGATATCAAGAGCACTTAAAAACCCGCTTCCAACAAACTGACTACCAGAAGACTTAAAAACCGCCCAAAGAAATGACTTCTGAGCACTTAAAAACCGCTTAAAACAAAGTGCAGATGCTAAAAACAGCACTTAAAAAGAGCGCTTCCAACGAAATGAACTCAAATATCCATAAAACCCACTTAAAGCGATAAATGACCCAGAGCACTTAAAAACCCTTCCATTGACGTGACACTCCAGAACACTTTAAAACCCCGTTTTCAACAAAATGACAACAGAGTTAACTTAAAAACCGTTTCCAAAGAAATGACACAGAGCACTTAAAAACCTGTTACCAGTGAAAAGGATACCAGAAGACTTATAAAACCAGCTTCCAAACAAAATTACTCCAGAGCCCTTAAAAACCGCTTCCAAAAAATGACCTCAGAGCACTTAACAAACCCTTCCAAGGAAATGAACCAGGTACTTTAAAACCACCTTCCAAGCAAATGACTCCAGAGCACTTAAAAACCTGCTTCCAAAGAAATGATTCCAGAGCACTTAAAACTTACTTCCAACAAAAGGATACCAGAACACTTAAAAACCCGCTTCCAAAAAAATGACCTCCAGAGCATTTAAAAAACTGTATCATAAAAATGACTCAGAATACTTTAAAACCCACTTCCAACCTAAATGACTCCAAAGCACATAAAACCCGATTCAAACAAAATGACTTCAGAGCACTTAAAACCTACTTCCAACTAAAGGACACCAGAACACTTAAAAACCTGATTCAACAAAATGACTCCAGAGCTCTTAAAAACCTGCTTCCAACAAAGGATCCAGAGCACTTAAAACCCACTTCCAAAGAAATGACCTCAAAGCACATAAACTTTGCTTCCAAAAAAAATGACTCCAGAGCACTTAAAACCTGCTTAAACTAAAGGACTCCACAGCACTTCAAAACCTGTTTAAAACGAAATGACACTCAGAGCATTTAAAAACCAGCTTCAAAAAAAATGACTCAAGAGCACTTAAAACCGCTTGAAGAAATGACTCATAAACATAAAAACTTTGCTTCAACTAAATGGCTCCAAGAACACCGAACTTAAAAGTGAAATGACTCCACAGCAATTAAAAACCTTCTCCAAATCTAAAGGACACCAGAACACTTAAAAACCTGCTTCCAACGAAATGATTCAAGAGCACTTAAAACCCGCTTCCAAGAAATGACACCCAGAACACTTTAAAACCTGCTTCAAAGAAATGACCAGCGCACTTCAAAATCCGCTTTTAAAATGAAAGGACAACACAACATTTAAAAACACGCCCAACGAAATGGATCTGAGGGCACTTAAAAACCTGTTTCAAACTAAATGATTCTAGAGCACTTAAAACCCCGCTGCAAACTAAATGACTCCAGAGCACTTAAAACTTTGCTTCCAAGGAAATGACTCCCAGAGCACGAAACCCACTTCCAACGAATGCTCCAGAGCACTTAAAAACCCACTTCCAACTAAAGGATATCAGAGCACTTAAAAACCTGCTACCAACTAACTGACCAGATTACTTAAAACTTGCTTCCAACGAATGACTCCAGAGCACTTAAAAACACGCTTAAAACAAAGGAAACCAGAACACTTAAAAACCCGCCCAAACTAACTGACTCCAGAGCACTTTAAAACTTTGTTTCAAAGAAAATGGCTCCAAAGCACTTAAAGACCCACTTAAAACGATATGGAACCAACAGCAATTTAAAACCCGCTTCCAACGAAAGGACAATTGTAGAACACTTAAAAACCCGCTTTCCAACAAAATGACAACAGAACTTAAAACTATTTCCAACTTAAAGGACACCAGAACACTTAAAAACCTGTTTCAACTAAATGAATCTTAGGGTAATTTATAATGCCGCTTCTAACAAAACGACTCCAGAGCCCTTAAAACCCGCTCCAAGGAAATGACTCCAGAGCACTTAAATAATTTACTATAAGGGAAAGGGACACCAGTACATGAAAAACCACTTTCCAAAGAAATGACTCCAGAGCACTTAAAAACCTGCTTCCAACTAAAGGATACAAAAGACTTGGCAAACCAGCTCCAAAGAAAGGACAATTAGAACACTTAAAAACACGCCTACAAAAAATGACCTCAGAGTTACAAAAAACTGTATCCAATGAAATGAATCCAGGAACTTACAAACCAGCTTCCAACCAAACGATTCCAGAGCACTTAAAAAAAGCCTATTCCAAAGAAATGATTCCAGAGCACTTAAAACTTACTCAACAAAAGGATACTAGAACAATTTAAAACCCGATTCCAAATAAAATGACTCAAGAGCATTTTAAAAACCCGTTCCAACAAAGGATACCAGAACACTTAAAACCAGCTGTGATGAGCTGAATACCCGCTAAGCAGTGATGCCACAGCAATTAAAGCAAACTGAAATGACCTCAGATCCGCCAAAAACCCATATCAGCGAAATGAGTCCAGAACTTAAAAACCGGCTGGCAATGACTCCAGTACCGCCAAAGACCGCTTCAAAAATGACTCCAGAGCACTTAAAAACGATTCAACAGAAATGACCCCAGAGCGCCAAAAACCAGCTACAGCGAAGGACACAGGACAAATAAAACGAGCTTAACGAATGACTCCAGAGCACTTAAAAACCTGCTTCCAAACGAAAGGATCCCAGAACACTTAAAAAACCCGCTTACAACAAAATGACTCCAGAGCACTTAAAAACCGCTAAAATGAAATGACTACACAGCAATTAAAAAACGCCCAAAGAAAGGATACCAGAACACTTAAAAGCCGCCTAACTAAATGAGTCCAGAGCACTTAAACACCCGCTTTAAATGAAGTGATGCCGCAGCAATCAAAAACACGCCTAAATCGAAATAACCCCAGAGCACATAAAACCCTCCAACGAAATGGGCTGCAGAGCACTTAAAAACCCGCTCAACTAAATGACTCCAGAGCACTTAAAACCTGCTTCCAAGGAAATGACTCAGAGAACTAAAACCCGTCTAACGAAATGACCCAGAGCACTTAAAACCCGTCTAAACGAAAGGACACGAGCACATAAAAACCAGCTTACAATCAAATGACTCAGAGCACTTAAAACCGCTTAAATCGAAATGACTCCACAGCAATTAAAAACGCTCAATCAAATGACTCTAGAGCACTTAAAACATGCTTCCAATGAAAGGATACAGAACACTTAAAAAACCCCCTTACAACGAAATGACTCAGACACTTAAAACCTTGTTCCAAAGAAATGACT